>APFE030300522.1:0-22933 GCA_000404065.3 Pinus taeda | reverse complement strand
AATACATAATATATTAATCGATTATAACATTTATGATAAAAAAAATTGTCATATTCGATGTCTTGGTCCATTCCTCAGGAAAATAGTGTCACATCCATAGCCTTCCAGGTGATTTATAATCATCTCGTTTAGATGGACATGATAGTAGTTATTTGCAGTACATGTCAATTGAATAAGTGATTATACTCTCCATATGAATATGCATTTTATTTATACCTTATTGATTGTGGATATTATTCTTCTTCAATCTAATAATTTATTATAGACTCCATATAGATTTACTTTTACTTCTCAATTGAATAATAATTTTGTTCTTAATATTGTAGAAAACATATTTATTTTAATAACTATATTTGAGATAAGTTTTAACCTTATCCTATTCCAAATTTAATTATAAACCAAAGAAATTGAATTTTAAATTATTAAATTTATAGAACATGAAATTAATTTTCTTTTTAACACTAAATTTATGAAACAACAAAAAAATATTTTAATATCACATCTAATATTTTAGGTATTTTCATTGTTTTACATTTAAAGCCATCATAATCTATTAATGTCGTCTCTAAATTCCTAAATACTTTTCTTTTGGCATTTAATTCGATAATCATTAATATATATTTTTCAACAATCAATTAATTTATGAGAATGTCATGATATTGTTTTTCTTTATTTATTTTAAACATATACCATGGTTTTTTCTATCTTTTATTTATGTATTTTTTTATTTTTTTTTATAAATAAATACTTAATATAATTTTTTACTTAATTGCAACTTTTTAAATTTTTAAATTTATTTAAACAGTTTAAATAAAAATAATTATAACAAATTCAATAGTATTTTTTTATTTTAATTACACTAAATACATGCATATATTTACTTAAATTTTCAAATGAACTCAAAAAAGCATCAAGATGTGAGGTAAGGGCTAATGAGTGCTCCATATTATCATGTACAAGCCATAAAAAGTATCTTCATGCCAACACATCATGACCGAAAAGTTACCTACATCACCCTTAGGATAGCAAAAGGGCTTATGTGGAATTAACTTGCTCAAGTGTTGGTGCTCAAATGTGATGTGCAATCCCTATCTTGTAATATTAAGGATGACCATCATCATCTATTAGGTGGTGATGAGCCTCATCATTAGGTGACTTTATGGACCTCCATACACTGCCAAGCTTATTTAAATCAAATCTTGACATAATTCCTTAGATATTTTGGTTATATTTTTCTTAATGAGATAAGTAAAAGAGAGATGTTATGTCTAGTAGACTAATGTGAATTGGTTGCAGGTTTTTGAGAGCAAATCATGGCAATTTTGGCTAACTAAGGGCAGAAACACGAATGAGTCAAGGAGGAGAGATTGTAGGAGATAGATCCTCCTCATTTAATCCTCACTCATTCGAATATTCCTCCATGAAATCAAACTATCTCGGAGTTACAAGTAGCCAAGTCATGAAGATCAAAAGACAATAGAGCGAGTGACAATTAATGAACCAATTCATCTTGAGTTTGGGAGACGAGCCTCCCTAGATTTAAGGAAGTAGTTGGAGACTTCAGTTGTATAAGAAAAGAGGCCTAGAGCCTCATTAGAATTCGTATTTTTTATATAAAATCACTAGGAATTTTTGAGTTCAACACTTGTGAAGACATTGTTATGTAATTTTCTAATATGATAATGAGAATGAGCATTTCCTTGATCAAGCAGTGAGTTGAATCAGAGGGCTGAAGCTCTTGGGATAGGGTGCAACCCTAGCAACAAACACTCCTCTTCTTGTATTTGTATTCTTAGTTGATTTCATAGATTAATGGTTGAATTGTTTTTAGCATTATTTCGTTGCAAGCAGTTGTGGATTTGATTAGTTTTCTCCCATTTGAGCATTTCTTTAACAATAGCTTAGGAAGATAAAGGAATATGAAAACGTTTATAGTAGGTAGCTTTGGATGCACTTCTTCGTTCATGGACCATGGTTTCGGGAAAGAACTACTATGCAGCCCCAAAAAGACATAGTTTTGATTTCTTATGGAATTTAGGGTTTTCTACTACTTAGGCCAACATTTTACCCGTTTCCAAGAATAGGATTTAATTTTCATTTCTGATATATTTAGCCTTGCATTAGATCTCATAAAGGTTTCATATTATTATGCAAGTTTTTCCATGGATGAAATAGGCAACTAGATAATGAAATTTTGTTTTCTTAGTTGATTGAAAATCTTTCTTGTCTGACATGATTCATGGATAAATGCCATTGGTTGATGCAGTGCAGGAGCTTCACAAGTGCAGAGAGATCTCATGACCAACAATCTCATCCTAACCTCATCAATCGTTGATTATCATTTTTTCCACTAATCCCTCACCAAATTAATCATTTCATAAGAACACTTCTCCAAGTTTGTTGAGCAAATCCAACCATTTCACAAACTCTTTTTTGATCTTTGAAGGAGTCCTAACCCCTCCCTTGCCTCATTTCTCCCACCATTCACCTTCATTGAGCCTTAAACCACCTTCCAAATCCCTCCTCTTGCTCTCAACCAGATCATGTAGGAATACAGGGGATCATGTAGTAGCATTAGGACATCCTGTAGGAGGCATTAGGACATCCTATCGGACGATCTGTAGTGGCATATTTTAAGGCCGAACTATGGAAAAAGAACCTAGGAAGATAGGAAAAGAGGATTTACCATTCACGTTGTCACAAAAAATACAAAAAGGAAAAAAGAGTTATTGTGTTCATTTACATGCCCAGTAGTAGAATGTTTGGTTATTTCAGATTACATGCGTACGATAGTAGGATTACACACATTTAAACTTAGCCATCTGGTGTTTCCTCTTCTTCTAAAGCTTTGTTATAAGCACTCATCTGCTTTATGCTTCCTTGATTTTTTTTACCGTTATTTTATTGTTGAGTTGATAGTTTTTTGCTTTATGGATTTTTTTTGGACCATCATCTTATTTGTTGTTGTGTTTGTTTTCAGTATTTTATTTTTTTGTTTATATATATATATATATATATATAGATATATACATATTAAATATTTATTTATTTATAAATATAAGATATAATGAATATAGATTTTATTTACTATAAATTATTTTTTTTATGTTTTTTTTGTTATATTTTTAATTTTAGTTTTAATTTCAATTTATTATTTATATTGGAAAATAAATAAAATATATGTTTGAAATATTATGTTTTATTTTTTACTACTATAATAATAATCATTATTATTTAATTCATGTTGATTATTATTTAATTCATGTTATTACTATATTAATAGTTTTAATTTTTGAATTGTAATTTTTTATTCATAATGAGATTCTCTTTTGGTATAATAGCATCATTGAGATTTGAAAGACATTTAGAAGGAGCTAATGTGGTTCGTCCAATGGTTTGGGATAGGATTCACATTTTGAATTTACTCCCTAAGGTTTTTTTACTTTGTGTCCACTTTCTAAGTTTGAAATTTTGGCTTGTTTTATTTTTTTTTGCCAAATTTTTTTTCTTGCTTTTTTAAATTTAATTGTTTTTGTTAAAGTATTTAAGAATATAATTAAGATTTTGCTTTCTAAATTTAGCTGTTAATTTTTCATTTTTTTTCAATTTTTAAGAATGTAATTAATATTTCTTTAATTGTATTCAAGAATGCAAATTATATTCTTATTTCTAAATATAGTGGTTATCTTTTTGCTTTTCTGAGTTTTAAGAATGTAATTAATAATTTTTAAATTTAGTTGGATGTGTCTAAAAAGTGATTGTTGTTATGTTTTTGCTTTTTTAAGCTTTCTAATTTTAGTAATCATCTGATTAAGAGCTAACAGAGGGATATGGATGGATATGCTTTAGTCATCATGTGCTTTAGTCATACTTGTTATCACAAGTTATAAGAAATGTATTTTGGTGCAAAACATTTTAATTAGAAAAAGCCTACAAACATGGAAATAAATAAGTATTACTAGTAAACTAATTATAAAATCTTTAATTAAAGAAAAAATTGAAAATACGCATTGTTGCTATTTAATATGTTCTATTTTTAAAAATGTAAATATAATTTTATTTAGTTTTATATGATTAATTACTCTTTCCACATTTTTTAATTAATTAATCTTTAATTATTTTTTTTCAACTCATTTAGTTAATTTTGATATTTTTTCAATCTACTTAAATATAAATATAATATTATAAAAAATATATATTATATTTAAATTTCATAATTATTATTGTAATTTTTTATTAATTTTAAAAAAATAAACATATTTATGAGAGACTCTTCAGCGTAAATCACATAAAATTTCATTTGTGGACGTGTTTCGAACCAACTAGTGTGGTTCATCGTCAGGACAACTTGAAGAAACAGATCCAATTTGGCATGTTAAATCGTCCGAACCAACTAGTGCGGTTCATCGTCAGGACAAGTTGAAGAAACAGATCCAATTTGGCATGTTAAATAGTCTGAGCAGAGTCTCCAACGGTTAAATTTGATTAACAGCCAATTTTTGACTTTGGGACCAAGGTCAAAAATTTATTTATTAATATTATATTATTTTATAATGGAAATTAGTTAAATTAGGTGGAGAATATAAATAAATAAAATAATTTTAGTTGGTTAGTTTAAAAAGGTAATTAAATTATTTATTCATTATTATTAATATCATAAATATATGTATGTTTTAATATTAGGCTATTGGGATCAAAAAATAAAATAAAAACAAAATAAAAATAAAAAAATTGGACCAACCTAACCAAAAAAAGAATAAAAAAAACTAAATAAATAAATTTAAAAAATAAATAAATAAAAATAATATATATAATATATATATATATATACATGAATAATACATAATAAATTATAAATTATAAAAATAAAAAATAAATAAACAAAATAAATCAATGAATAAACCAAAAAATAAATAAACAATACAAAAATAAAAATAAATAAATATATATAAAAAATAAACAGAATAAAAATAGACACACACACACACACACACACACACATATATATATATATATATGAAAAAAAAAAAACTATTCCTTTTAACGGGAGGAGAGGGTAGGGACCCAGCAACTGCTTATCTTGCATCCATCTTGTCTATTGAGATTGTTCGGTCTCTTCTCAATCTCAAGGGCTTCCCTAAATTTTTGGTGATGGAAATGTGAAACCCTAGCAATAACACTCGCCTCCTCTATGCAAACATGATGCTTGGTACTCTCAGCATGCTCAGCTAAAGCAGAAGACTTGGTCCTCCTATGCTTAAGGTCTACTACATGCTCACTAATCCTTTGATTAATGGAGCGACCAATCTCTCCAATATAGGGGTTCCCACAGGAACAAGGAATCATATAAACCCCTTTCATGTCCTTAGGGTCGATAGGATCCTTTATCGACCTGAGGGATTTACGAATGGTGTTGAGGGGTCTAAAGGTCGAGGGGACATTATGCCTCTTAAGAATCCTGGCAATCTTATCAGTGGTCCCCTGGACATACGGAAGATGGACACCTGGGACCCGCTCTTTCAGATCTCTTTTAGCTGATGAATTTTTGGCATCTTTGAGGAAGGCTTTATGATCTAGGAACTTGCTATAACCATTCTCAGCAAAAACATTAAGGAGATGGGATTTCTCTTTCTCAAACTGTTCATCAGAGACTCTAACGGCCCGTGTAGCTAGGGTGTTGAGAACACCCAACCTCTGATGGGAATTGGTGGGAACTAGCATGAAGATACTGCTCCGTATGTGTTTTCTTTCGAAACACTTGGTGGGAGAGGGAACCATCACTATTCTTAGAAATAAGAATATCAAGGAACGGGAGGCACCCATTGACTTCTTGTTCTTTAGTGAAGTTAATGGCAGATGACTGACAGTTGAGATGATTGAAGAAGCGATCCAATTCCTCTTGGCCATGAGACCAGATGACATTAGTGTCATCTACAAATCTCTTCCAAAGCTTCGGTAGGAGGCGCGCCGAGCTTAGGGCCTTGGATTCAAAATCCTCCATAAAAATATTAGCTACGACAGGGGAAAGGGGGGAACGCATGGCCATACCACAGGTTTGTTCAAAGAACTCTCCTCCAAAACTAAAGAAGGTGGAGGTGAGGTAGAGCTCCACTAATTGAGCCATCTCAGGATCAGTGAGGCGGTTGATCACCTCCATGGCTTCAATAATAGGGATGCAAGTGTAAAGGGACACAACATCAAAACTAACAAGGATGTCCTTGGGGTCAAGCTTAGTGCCCTTGAGCTCATTAATAAAGGAGGTAGAGTCTTTGACGAAGGACTCTCTACGACCAACTAAGGGCTTAAGTTTGAGGGCAAGGAACTTAGCAAGAAGATAGGTAGGTCCACCAATGGTGTTGACAATGGGCCTAAGGGGAGCTCCTTCTTGTGGATCTTCGGAATTCCATAGATCCTAGGAGTTAAGGGATTGCTCTCAATGAGCTTATGGTGCAGGTCACACACAAATTTACAGGATTTAATGGCAATCACCACATTCCTAGAAATCTTCTTCAATGGGTTTTTGGGAAGCTTCTTATAGCTCCCACTGTTATGAAGATGATCCAACATCTTGTTGCGGTAATCAGCTTTGTTGAGAATGACAGTCGCCCAACCCTTGTCGGATTTCAGAACAACGATATCATTGTTCTGGTTTAAGGATCTAAGAGCAACCAATTCCTCCTTGCTGAGGTTGCTCTTAGGGGGATTTACCTTTCTCAAGATTACTGCACAATCTTGCCTGATAGTATTTTTAATATTATCAGGTAAACGTTTAATACCGAACTCAATGTCACAAATAATATCCTCCACAGGGATCTTCTTAGGGGCCAAGGCAAAATTTAGCCCTTTACTTAAAACACTAAACATAGAAGGGGAAAAAGAAAAATCGGACAAATTAACAACCTTATTATTGCAATTCATCCTAACCTTAAAACTACCATCAGAATCGCCATCCAACTCATTATTATTATTACTATTGATATTGATATTATTATCTCTTATTATTATTGTTATTATAATTAATATTATTAATATTATTATTATTATCGTTATTAATATCAATATTATAACTGTAGTTATTATTCATAAAATTATTAATATCATAGTTAATATTAAAATTAAAAGTATTAAAATTATTATTAATATTATTATTATTAATATCTTATTATTAATATTTATATTATTATTATATATATTTATTATTAGTTAAAATCCTTATAATCAATATTATAATTATTAAAATGGTTATTATAATTAATATCATAATTATGGTCATTATAGCCCATATACCCAACGTTGTTACCATTATAATAAAAGTCCTTCATATTATTATTTTCATAACGGTTACTATAAATATGCTGGATGTTATCAAAACACACGAGGGCAGCGTTATCACCTGGGCAGGCTTCATTGACCAACGGAGCCAAGACACCACATCGCGCATTACAACATCGCTCAACGCACATAAAATCACCACATCGCGAGAAGCAACACTGCTCAACGAAACCCCGTCCTCGGCCATCAGAAGTGGAAGCCAAATCCTGCGAATTACGCCCTGGATCCAGGAAGCAACCAGCACTGCCCTCCACACCGTCTACCGGAACCCTCAGATCATGCAGTTGACCATCATAAATCAGAGGAGGACGAATATTATGGAGCGGAATGGAAGGGAACAAATCCCTATCTGTGTACAGATCAGACCATCGGCCCCTTCTATTAACGTAGGAACTAGAGCATCCAAGCTCAGAAGAGGAGAGCAGATCTGCTAGATCTCTATCAGTGAATAGGTTGGACTGCTGGCCACTCTCTATCACGCTGGAGCTGGAGCTGGAGCATACGATATCTGATGAGGAGAGTGGATCGGATTCAACATTAAAGATTGCAGAGTTATTGAAGTGAGGGATCAAACCAGAGGATCCACCGGACACCCACTCCTTCAATGCAGATTTCTGACACGCAGAGACACGACTGTGTGAAACAACGTCTAAAGAGTTCAGCGCTAACCTTTGAAACTTAGAGGCCTGCTTCACCTTCTCAATCTCTTCTAGCCTGAGAGATTTTAAGGCTGAAAACGCGTCTATTCTGGCCCAAAGGGGGACAGGAATTAAGCTTGCAAGAGTTAGATGTAGACCCAAGAGATTAAGAGAGATTCGATTCAGGGATCTTCTGACCTTGATAATTTCAGCCCTTAATAAAGCCAAACTAGCCCTCAGGAAAACCTGATGGTTCTGAGGAGTGTGAATGTGATGATTGATATGAGCGAAAACAGGGATGACGGAGGAGTCCCTACATCTCTTAAGAAACGCCAGATCTGTCTTCAACTTAGAAACCTGCAAGCGTGCTCGTTCAAATTGATGAACCTTTGTTGCGATGGCTCTTCTGTGCAGGGATTCAATTGTAGAATTGAGGCTTCTGTGATCCATGTCAAATTTATGAGAGATTCTTCAACGTAAATCACATAAAATTTCATTTTCCGATGCGTTTCGAACCAACTAGTGTGTTCATCGTCAGGACAAGTTGAGGAAACAGATCCAGTGTGGCATGTTAAATAGTCTGAGCAGAGTCTCCAATAGTTAAATTTGATTAACAACTAATTTTTGACTTTGGGACCAAGGTCAAAAATTTATTTATTAATATAATATTATTTTTATTATTCTTATTATTATTTATTATTTTATAATGGAAATTAGTTAAATTAGGTGGAGAATATAAATAAATAAAATAATTTTAGTTGGTTAGTTTAAAAAGGTAATTAAATTAGTTATTAATTATTATTAATATCATAAATATATGTATGTTTTAATATTAGGCTATTGGGATCAAAAAATAAAATAAAAACAAAATAAAAATAAAAAAATTGGACCAACCTAACCAAAAAAAGAATAAAAAAAACTAAATAAATAAATTTAAAAAATAAATAAATAAAAATAATATATATAAGCCATGGAGGTGATCAACCGCCTCATTGATCCTGAGATGGCTCAATTAGTGGAGCTCTGCCTCACCTCCACCTTCTTTAGTTTTGAAGGAGACTTCTTTGAACAAACCTGTGGTGTGGCCATGGGTTCCCCCTTTCCCTTCTTGTAGCTAATCTTTTTATGGTGGATTTTGAATCCAAGGCCCTAAGCTCGGTGTGCCTCCTACCGACACTTTGGAAGAGATTTGTGGATGACACTAATGTCATCTGGTCTCATGGCCAAGAGGACTTGGATCGCTTCTTCGATCATCTCAACTGTCAGTCGTCTACCATTAAGTTCACTAAAGAACAAGAAGTCAATGGGTGACTCCCGTTCCTTGATATTCTTGTTTCTAAGAATAGTGATGGTTCCCTCTCCCACCAAGTGTTTCAAAAGAAAACACATATGGAGCAGTATCTTCATGCTAGTTCCCACCATTTCTCGGCTCAAAAGTTGGGTGTTCTCAACACCCTAGCTACACGGGCCCTTAGAATCTCTAATGAACAAAGCTTTGAGAAAGAGAAATCACACCTCCTTAATGTTTTCGCTGAGAATGGTTATAGCAAGTTCCTAGGTCATAAAGCCTTCCTCAAAGCTGGCAGAAATTCATCAGCTAAAAGAGATTTGAAAGAGCGGGTCCCAGGTGTCCATCTTCCGTATGTCCAGGGGACCACTGATAAGATTACCAGGATTCTTAAGAGGCATAATGTCCCCTCGACCGTTAGATCCCTCAACACCATTCGTAAATCCCTCAAGTCGGTAAAGGATCCTATCGACTCTAAGGACATGAAAGGGGTTTATATGATTTCTGGTTCCTGTGGGACCCCCTATATTGGAGAGATTCGTCGCTCCATTAATCAAAGGATTAGTGAGCATGCAACGGACCTTAAGCATAGGAGGACCAAGTCTTCCACTTTAGCTGAGCATGCTAAGAGTACCAAGCATCATGCTTTCATAGAGGATGCGAGTGTTATTGCTAGGGTTTCGCATTTCCATCACTGAAAATTTAGGGAAGCCCTTGAGATTGAGAAGAGACCGAACAATCTCAATAGAGAAGATGGATGGAAGATAAGAAGTTGTTGGGTCCCTGCCCTCTCCTCCCGTTAAAAGGAATATTTTTTTCTTTTTCATATATATAATATATATATTAATAATATATATAAATATTATTTTTATTTATTTTTTTTTTTATTTATTTATTTATTTCATTATTTATTTCTCGTTAGGTCGGGCCAATTTTTTATTTTTATTTTGTTTTTATTTTATTTTTTGATCCTAATAGCCTAATATTAAAACATACATATATTTATGATATTAATAATAATGAATAAATAATTTAATTACCTTTTTAAACTAACCAACTAAAATTATTTTATTTATTTATATTCTCCACTTGATTTAACTAATTTCCATTATAAAATAATATTATATTAATAAATAAATTTTTGACCTTGGTCGCAAAGTAAAAAATTAGTTGTTAATCAAATTTAGCCATTGGAGACTCTTCTCAGACTATTTAACATAACAAACTGGACTTGTTTCTTCAACCTGTCCTGACGATGAACCACACTAGTTGGTTCGAAAAGGGTCGGCAAATGAAATTTTATGTGATTTACGCTGAAGAATCTCTCATAAATTTGACATGGATGACAAAACCCTCAATTCTATAGAATAAACATAAATAAATAGTTTAACTTTTTAAATCGTATATATCCACTATCATTCGCATATATATTATAAAATCTAAAATTTTAATAAAAATTATCCATACTAAATAATATACTTCATAAAAAAAAATCTAAAATTAGAAAAAAAATAACAAATAGATGGGGAGATGTGGTGTTGGCATCCTCTCAAATAGTAACCTGAACTCTTCTTACCATTTTAAACTCATAAATTTAAATCAATTCTTTAGTTGTTCGTCATGCTTTTCTTGGAGTTCTTGCCTTTCAAGACATTGAAAAAAATTGACCGTTATCAACCATTTAAGATTTCAAGATTGACATGGACAATAGGAGCGCGAAAGACGGATGGCTCACTCTATATATTATTATGCTCCAATTTCCTTAACATGTATTGCGGTTTTCTCCCTTCCCCTCTGAGGCAGTTGTCTGGTGTGCTATGGTTGTTTTTGTCTCTGCTTTTAGTTGTTGGTGTGTGGCTTCACCTCTGTGCTTGAATTGTGTATGTCATTTTTGTTTTATTTTCAAATTTAACGTCAGAGCGAGAAAGAGCAGAGCAGAGAGGATTCTTCCTCAATTCCACGTAGTTTGATCTTTAAAGGGAAGTGGTTAAACAAAACCTCCCTTCCTATTTTGAATCAATAGATCAGGTGAGAGAGATGTGGTAGTTATTTTGATTTGGAGTCTTCAATAACCAATTTGTGGTTTTCATTTTAGATTTTTTCAATTAATATTTCTTTGTTTGTTTTCTTTTCCTATCACCGTGTTGACAGAAAGAGTGGAAAGGACTGAGCTAAAGGGCGAGCGAATACCACTATGAAGTGAAAGGATTAAGGTACCTTACAACAAATTACTGCTTCTCTATATTTACTTCTTCTTGGAGTAATCTCTGGATTTAATACTTCTCTATATTTACTTCCTCGTGGAGTAATCTCCAGATTAATGGTGATTAATGTTTCCTTAATTTGATTAAGATCAGAGTAGAGAGGATTACTACGCCTGAGAGAGAGAAAGAACAGAGAAGAAGTGAGAAAGAATAGAGCAGAGTCGACCATTCATGAATTCCATGTCGATCTTTAAAGTAACAATTTTTGGATTAATGTTGTTTAATGTTTGCTTAATTTGCTTGATGTCGTAGTAGCTCGAAATAACAGAGCAGAGAGTATCGTTCTTGAATTCCATGTCATTCGATCTTTAAAGTAATAATCTCTTGATTAATGTTGTTTAATGTTTACTTATTTTGCTTAAGATAAGAATAGAGTGAATTACTGCACCTTAGGGCGAGAAGGAATAGAGCAGAGAGGATCATTCCTGAATCCCATATTGTTCTATCTTTAAAGTAATAATCTCTGCAAAATTTTGTTTAATGTTTTCTTAATTTGCTTAAGATCAGTGTAGAGAGGATTACTAGGCCTGGGAGAAAGAAAGAACAGAGCAGAGAGGATTATTCCTCAACTCCATGTCCTTCGATCTTTAAATAATAATCTATGGATGAATTTTGTTTAATGTTTGCTTAATTTTCTTAAGATCTCTTATAGAGAGTATTACTACACCTGAGAGCGAGAACAACAAATCATAGAGTATCACTCCTGAATTCCATGGCGTTCAATCTTTAAAGTAATAATCTCTGGATTAATGTTCTTTACTATTTGCTTAATTTGCTTAAGATCATAGTAGAGAGGATTTCTATGCCTTAGAGTTGAGAAAGAATTAATCTTTAACGTATTAATCTCTCGATTAATCTTGTTTAATGTTTACTTAATTTGCCCGAGAGCGAGAAAGAATAGAGTAGAGAGGATTATTATGCCCGAGAGCGAGAAAGAATAGAGTAGAGATGATCATTCCCGATTTCCATGTCGTTCGATCTTTAAAGTAATAATCTCTGGATTAATATTGTTTAATGTTTCCTTAATTTGCTTAAGATAAAAGTAGAGAGGATTACTATGCCTGGGAGTGAGAAAGAACAGAGGATTTCCATGTCGTTCAATCTTTAAATAATAATCTCTGGATTAATGTTGTTTAATGTTTGCTTAATTTTCTTAAGATCAGGGTAAAGAGGATTACTACTCGTGAGAGCGAGAAGAGCATAACATACTCTTCAAACTTTACAACTACTTCTAAATATTTATCCATTTGTAATTCTTCAACGATTTATCTCAGGATTAATGTTGTTTAATATATGTTTAATTAGTTTAAGGGTAGAGTAGAGTCGATCATTATGCCTGAGAGCACATTAGAGAGGATGATTCATGAATTGCATGTCGTTTGATATTTAAAGCACGGTGGAAAGAGGTTAGTGAAAGACAGAAGATACCGTTATGGAGGAAAATGCTAAAGGTACCTTAAAACTTCTCAATATTTCCTTATTTCTGCTTTTTCTTAGGGTTATCTCCAAATTTATGATATTTAATTTGATTAAGAGATTTCGAATTTTTGGAAATAAATAAATGCATGCATGCTTGATATTTCTAGATTTCTGGATTCATGATTTGGGTGAAAAGCTAAGTTATTCTAATTTTTTTCCCAAAGTGAATAACTCGTAACTTCTAGTTATGACAATTTTCTTCACTACCATTTAAAATTTTGAATGGAAGTTTATGCAAAAGCTTTCTAAACTTTTAACTAACTATTTTATAAGATAGCAAAACAATATGAATATAAAATGAAACAAAAAAATTCAATAAATAATTGATGGTCTTAATGTGAGGACATAATCTTGACATAATATTTTCTCATATTGTTGAAATTCTAGAAATATTGCTAATTTTGTTGATGGAGTGTTTAAATCCAATCCATATTGATTATTATATTATTGATGTGGGTTAGAATTCAAGAAACACAACATTGAGGGCTTACAAATTTCGGGTAGATTATGGTCTACATTTTGTTGCAGGTGCAATCTTTCCCACGCTCAGGATGATCACATTTGCAGAGGCAAGCAAGTCATTTCTGTCAATTTGAATTATTTTAACATTCTTAAGAAAAGCTTGTCCTTCGATCCTTGTTATATGTTTTGTTTATAATTTTTTTTCTGCAACTATGCATAGCATTTATAGATCATTTTACTCGCACATTTGAAATGCTGATAACTTCTTTGGAAGTATTGTTTATAATTATTTTTCTGTAACTATGGATAATATTTATTTTTGTGTACTTTTGTTCATACATTTGAAATTTTGAGCAATTTCTTATCAATATCCATCTCCCCTCACACCCAATCATAGTTACTCCGCAAAACAAAAGCTAAATGGTTACAATTTCGAAACACGATAGAGGCAGTTGGGGGAAGGGTGGGTGAGGAGGAGGAAGAGGAGGTGGTGAGTGTAGTAATCATGAGGGCGAGGACGAGGAGGCAGAAGCAGCATGAAGGAAGAGGATGTGGGGTAGAGGAGAACGAGGGGGGTAGGAGGCATAGGGTGGGGGATGTGGCGAGGGGCCATAAGGTAGAGGAGGGGAAGATGTGAAGGAAGAGGAGGCATGTGCGAGGAGGTAGGGGGGAGGAGGAGGAGGAGGAGGAGGAGGTAGAGGAGCAGTGTGGGGAGGAGGCAGAGGAAGGGGGGTTTATGAGGTGGAGGAGGATTAGGTGGCCGGGCGAAGCGGTGAGGAGGGGGAGGAGCGTGGGTTTCGGGATGGTGGGAAGAGGGGGAAGAGGTGCTAGAGGAGGTGGGGGTTCCAAGGTGGTGGAAAGAGGGGGAAGAGGGGGAGGAGGAGTAGGTAGAGCCAGAGGAGGTGGAGGGTGTTGGGTAAAGGGTGGAATCAACACGGAGGATTTTGAGGAGGGATGAAGAGGCGGAGGAGAAAGAGAAGGTGGGGGAGGATGGGTAGGTGGTTGGGAGGGGGGGCGAGTCGTATGGGAAGGTCACAAAGGGGGTTGGGAGAAGTGAGAGGAGGATGAGGAGGAGGACAACAAGGAAGTGGCAGAAGAGGAGGAGCGGGTGGCGAGTGAGAATAGTGAGGTAGGAGACAGGGAGGAGGTGGCAGGAGAGAGGGTGATGGGGGAGGAGTAGGGGGAAAAGGCGAGGGAGGAAGAAGAGTGGGAGGAGGAGGTGGTGGAGGATGGGGAGGTAGAGTGTGAGGGAGGAGCAGGGAGGGCTAGGTGAGGGGAGAGGAGGTGGGGGAAGGGTAGAGGAGGGGGAGGAGGCATAGGGTGGTGGGGGAGGTGCCAGAAGAGGTAGAGTGGAGGGGGAGGAGGCAGAGGAGGCACTGAAAGAGGCAAACTGGAGGGAGAGGATGGGGAGGAGGATGAAGAAGAAGAGGAAGTGGGGGTGGTGGAGTAGTAGAAGGAGGGGTGACGGAGAGAGGAGGTGGAGGATGAAGTGGAGGAGGGGGCAGATGGGCGAGGTGGAGGATTGGGGAGGAGAAGGAGTGGTAGATACAGAAGGGGTGGAGGGGGAATAGCTGCAAGAGAACAAGGTGTAGAGACGGAAGGGGCAGAGCGGGAATAGCTGGAGGATGAGGAGGGGGAGGGCGAGGCAGAGTTGGATGGCAGAGAGGAGAGGGAGGAGTTGGAAGAGGTACGAAGAGGCAGCGGAGGAGGCAGGGGAGGTGAAGTAGGAGAGGGAGGAGGGCTAAGAGGTAGAAGAGCTGGAGGGACAAGAGGTGGAGGAGGAGGCAGAGTGGGGTCGAGAGGCAGAGGTGGGGGGATGGATGAGGCATTAGGCACTAGAGAAGGGGGCGAAGGGGGATGGGGACGTGAAGCGGGAGGAGGCAAGGGAAGCTGGCGAGGAGGGGTAGGAGGTGGGAATTGGTGTGGCGGGGTGGTTGGAGGACGGCTAAGGGGAGGAAGCGACGGAGTGGGAAGAGGCGAATGAGGAGGGGTAGGTGGACGTGGGGGAGGTGAAGGCAGAGGTGGTGGGGGGGAGTGGAGTTGGAGGAGGGGGAGAGTGGTGGAAGAAGAGGAGGGGGAGGAGGAGGTGGTGGAGGAT
This sequence comes from Pinus taeda, assembly GCA_000404065.3. Taxonomy (NCBI): domain Eukaryota; kingdom Viridiplantae; phylum Streptophyta; class Pinopsida; order Pinales; family Pinaceae; genus Pinus; species Pinus taeda. The sequence goes on along the minus strand of APFE030300522.1, from coordinate 7,372 downwards.
GGGCAGGAAGGGGGAAGGGCGGGACGAGGTGGAAGAGGGAAGGGTGGATGGTGGAGGAGCAAGAGGAGGAAGAAATAGAAGGGGAAGCGCCAAAGGCGGAGGAGAATTTGAGGGAGGATATGGGCACCAGAGGATGAAGAGTAGAGGGGTAGGGGGTCGGCATCAATAGTGGAGGGGGAGGAGGAGGAGGAGGAGGTGGCAGATGAGGAGGGCGAGGAGGGGCAAGATGGTGCATGAGGAGGATGGGGTACAAGGGTAAGATACGAAGGGGTAAGAGGGGGAAGAGGAGGGGGAGCAGTGAGAGGAGGGCAAGGATGGGGAGGCAGAGGGGTCGGGGAGGTAGCGTAAGAGGGGGAAGAGGGTGATTTGTTTTTATAGCATGGCTTAATCTTATATGATCCTATGAAAAATTATCTTTGGTCAAGTCATGAATAATACATTAATCTATTTCAGTCTATTTTAGATTATTGATGAGTTATGAAATATTGGACATGGATACTTGATTTAGCTCATTTAATAAATACGCACCTCATCTAAGTTACGAGTTGAACTATCTTTGTGACTTGCAAACTTGTCTTCTCTGTTAAACTCTTCTTTCACTTAAGGTGAGGAATTTATGGTCATTATTGGTTCATCCTTGTTATTCTATATATCTCATTAATAATGGTATCATATCCATCATAGCAAACATTTAAAAGAAGTTTATTCACGTAAAACAATTTTTTCTATTAATATTGAAATATGTTTCATTAGGTATGCATAAAATGCATACCTCTATATTTCATTTTCCCCTTTCTTTCGAATATTGAGCATTTCAACCTATTTTTTCTTTATAATGTGATGATGCAGAAGGGTTCAAGAACCTCTATCTCTATTTTATAAATATTTTTGCTTCATAAAATTTTATATAAGGATTTTCATATTCATATATTGAACAATTTCATTACTTGCTTTGCAATCACAAAGTACTGACACAATTCCTTAATCATGTTTCGAATTCTATCGATATATATGGCCTGGAAAAGTAAAAACCCAACTTCTTATAAATATGCATTGATCTTGGTTGTTTGAATCCATTGACTCTTCATTAATTACATCTTCTATTATTTGGATATCATACCATCAATTTTAATAGCATGGTTTCAACTTACATGATACTATAAAACCTTATCTTTGATCAAGCCATGAGCTATAATTTAATATCATGCACTCTATGTCACTTATTCTATTTCACATTTTTGATGTGTTGGTAATTTTTGGACATACATATTTAATATATATATTTTAATGCCTATACAATTACTTTATGCTAACAATTACAACATTTTTTCGTATTTTCATCAATGCTAAATCAAGTTAAATGGGCCACATATTAAGTCGTATGACCTGTTTAATTTTTCTATTCAATATCCCATGATATTGTTTCTATCTTATGTTTAAAAGGATTCTAACCACATTTGAAAACTTCTAGTATTCTCTTGGCTAGTTTTGGCACTAGGCTTCACCATGTACTCATAAAAAGTGTATATATATCTATAAATTTTTCCTATTTCAATTGTTTGAACATCTAGTTGAAACATGATATAAAGGACTCACCTTTATGTCTTGTGCTAAATATTTCTTGCTTCAAATACTTTTGCCTTAGGGTTTTAAGGTTCATACATTACAATATTTTATTATCCAATTTTCAAAGTTGATGTATTTACATAGTCCCCTAATCATTTTTTAATTACATCATTACACATCGTAATGAACTGACAAGAAATTGTTTGATGGATGATTTGTATTTTTTATTACATTATTTCACTATTTATAGTGCCAATGATCAAATCTATGCTTGTTACATTCATGGTGACCTAAGCACACTTCATGAAGTATTTACCAACATAACCCTTAAGTCCCATAATATGGTGTTCATTTTCATATGCGGATCTAAAATGGTATACATCACTAAACAAATCTAAGAAAAATAGATATAAGAGAATGTGTTTGGAAAATTCTCAATCAAATATTCTCGGAAATGCATTTTTTGATAGCAAATGATGTTATGATAAGGGTGAAACCTTGGTGATAACATCAATCTAGAAGCACACTACTTTTCATGTCCTTTCTCATTCGACCTAAATGGCTATTTCCCCTTTCGTGATAGTACGTGCTGATATATGATCATTATTTATTTACCTTTTACATATTATTATTTTGAAAAATCTAGAAATGATCCAATAATTTTTGGTTTGCCACACAATGTATTTTAACAATTAGGTATGCTCAATTTAATATATATTTTATTTGAAATAAAATCATTATTTTGAATATATACTCAACAAGGAAATACCCTTACATCTAAGGAATATTTATAAGTGGTTTATGTCTTTGTTATATATCCATGTCACATACTTTTAGGACTAATCATTGCAGATCCTATTTCTAATCTTTATTCTCTACAAATAATTGGTGATACTTTGATTATATTATCAGTTACATCTACATCCCTATATTTCATTTTATTCTTATTCAAAGTAGTAAATTTAGGGTTTTAATTGGAATAATATATTAGTTACAAGCCTATCTAGAAACATAAACCATACTATTGACACTATAATAAAATCACTAAAAGTTATTAAAACATGTATATACACTAAATTAACTACTCCTATTATTGTATTATAATGAATGTAAAATTATCATTAATATATTACAACCCCCTTATTATATTTTTGTGTCAATGTTGTCCCCATATTTTTATTATTGTGCCCCATAAAAGCCCACTATTGTTATTATTGTGCCTTTACATTATTATTGTTATGTCAGCTCTGATTACATTATGACCCCTTAGACTCCTATATATAGAAAGGAGGTTTAGTCATTTGTATCATCCAAGAATTATTCATTTGTGTAATGTAAAGGAGGTTTCCCCCTCAAAGAGGCTGAATCCTAAGGCCTTTATCTTTCTTTTCTATCTTTTTGTGAGTTGATTTCATAATATTTCATATCAGAGCTTTGGATTCTAGGGTTTCGCTACTCCAAACAGGTCATTATGGAATTTTCACTATAACTCTTTTTCTGTGGTGTTTCAGAAGCTAAAAAGAAAATGCCATTTAAGCTAAAATTATTCTGAAATTTGGGTCTGAATTTCAAAGTTTGTCTCGCTATATTTTCGGATATATGATCTGAGGAAGTTAGGGTTTTTGCAGACTCCCAAATTACATTCCAAACAGGCAACCTAGGGAAAATTGTCATAACTTTTGTTCTAAGCTCAGATTGAAATTTCATAAGAAATTTTAGAAAGAGTATGGCATGTAGTTTTCTATATATCAGTTTTAGGTACGAAGGTCAAAATAGTGGCACATGGCATTTCGTACAAGTTTTCTCTACTGAAATAGTCTATAATTAGGCCACCAAGGGAGATTTGGCATAACTCTTCCTTGGAGAATCCAATCTTGATCAGACTTGCGGGGTGAGAAAGAGGACTCAAAGGGCTACTTTAGGACACAATTTAAAATATTTGAGATATGCAGTTATAGATATAAAATAGATTCAATATCGAGCTCTTACAAAGTGAAAAAAAGGTGTGTAGTTTTTTTTAAATTTTGCATAAGATTGGTTTGAAAAATTAGTTTGAAGGAATTCAGAAGGAATAGTGAGGAATTATTAGCATTAGTTGATGCCCTAAAGAAAGAAAATGGAAACACCAAGTAAGAAACCTGAAAGCTCTAAAATGACTCATGAAGAAGAGAAAAAAAATGCATGATATATCAAAATTAAAAAACCATGTACAACAAATTTCACTCTCACAAAAGGTAATTGAAGCCAAGATGAATGGCATGGAAGCTAATATGAATGACATGTAAGTTAATATGGATGGCATGCAAGATAAGATGAATTTCATGGAAGCTAAAATGAATGGCATGGACGATAACATGAATGGCATGGTTTGTAAGATGGAAGAATTGAAGATATATTTGAATAAGTTGCTACAAGAAATGGTTACTAATGGTGAAAGTGTAGTAAAGGAAACTCATGATGAGAACAAAAGAAATGTTAATCATGATTCCATAGACTTTAATGTTACATTGAACACCCACCATGTTCCAAAAATTGATATGAGGAAGTTTGATGGCAGGGATCCTAGAACATGGCTACTACAGATGGACAAATATTTTGATCTACATGAGGTGAAATTGTTACAAAACGTACGTATTGAATCTTTATATTTAGAGCCAAATCAATTTTTATGGTAAGAAGGGCTTTGTTCGAGTAAACCCCTTATTATATTGTAGTGCCCATGTAGTCTCCATATTGTTATTATTGTGCCCCATAGAAGCCCACTATTGTTATTATTGTGCCCTTACATTATTATTGTTATGTCAGCTCTTATTATATTATGACCCCTTAGAATCCTATATATATAAAGGAGGTCTAGTCATTTGTATCGTCCAAGAATTATTCATTTGTGTAATGTAAAGGAGGTTACCCCGTCGAAAAAGATGAATTCTAAGGCGTTTATATTTCTTTTCTATATTTTTGTGAGTTGGTTTCATAATAGGTTGCCATGGACAAAACCCTAAATCAAATCAAGAAACCAACACATCCTCCTCCTACTCTCTCCCACACCTTGCCCCCACCCCCTTGACCTCTTCTTTCCTCTCTGCATCCTAATTTACACTCACCTTCCTCCTCCTCCTCCATCTTCCCTCTTCTCCCATTACCACTTGTCCCACCCTCCACCTCTCCTTTCTTCTCTGCATCATCATTTCTCCCCACTCCTCCTCTTGCTCCTCTTGTCTCCAACACTTACACTGCCTCCTCTTTCTCCTCCTCCTCCTTAGCCTATAACACCACTCCCTCCTCTCCCCTCGAACAACCACCTATTATTTCTCTTGTTCCTCCTCCTCCACCTCTCTCATTTTTTCCTCCTATTCATCTTTCCTTACCCTTCTCCTACTAATACACCTCTTTTTTCTCCTCGCTTCGCACCCTCACTCCACTCATGTGCCACCACCACCTTCCCTTCATTCTCCCACTAATGCTTACCCTCACCCTTCCACCTCCTCCTCACTGTGCCCTCTTCCCCTATGACTCTTCATTCTCTTCCTCCTACTCACTCACCACCTTCTATCCTACCCACCACTATATACTTCCCCATTCAAACTCATCTTTCCCCTCCTCCTCCTTTTCTCGCACTCTATTCCATGTTCCTCTCCCCTCAAGCCTCCTCCTATTGTTTCTCCTTTTCCTCCTCCTCCACCTCTACCTAATTCTCCTCGTCTCCCTCTCTCCTTTTGCTTCTCCTCATAATACACCTCGTTCTCCTCCTTAATTCCCCCCTCGCTTTCCTATTGTTCTACGACCATCTTCCACTCCTACTACCACTCTTGGTTTCCCTGACCCATCCACCTCCTCCCAACTTTTCCCTCTAACCCTATGCCTCTTCCTTCTCTTCCTCCCACTCATTCACCACCTTTGTATCCTACCCACCACCACCTCCTTCACCTCTTGCTCCTTCATCTCCTTCTCCTCACCATTCTAATTCTCCTCTCACCTCCTTGACCTTACTTCCCACCCCTTCATCCTCTTATTATTCCCCATGGCCTTACAAGTATCTCTTGTGTGCCTCACCAAACTCCCCCCCTACCTCCCCCTCCTCCTCTCCACCAACCTCTCCTCCTGCTCATCCTCCTCTACCCCATTCCTCTGTCCCCTCCTCCTCCTCATCCTCCTCCCCCATTTGTCTTCCCCCTCGTCCTCCTCATCCTCCTCCCCCATTAGTCTTCCCCCTCCTCCTCCTCCTCCTCCCCTATTCCTATTCATACTTTGTCTCCCTATCCACACCCTCATCCCCATCTCCCTCCTCACCCTTCCCCTCCGCCCCTCTTCATCATCCTACACCTCCTCCCACACCACCACCCCTTACTCTTACCACTCCCCTTCATCTACCACCACCACCTCCTCCCCAAATCCTCCTCATCGCCACTCTCCACCTCCTCCCCTACCTCCTCCACCTCCTTCTCATCCCCTTACCTCTCTTCCTCACTCCCCTCCACCTCTTCCTTCTCCCCCCATCCCCTACCTCTGTCTCCCCCGCTTTGTCCCACTCCTCCCACCTCCCCCCCTCCACCTCATTCCCTTCCCCTCCTCCTCCTCCCCTCTTTTTCTTCCCCTTACTCCCCTTTTGCCTTGCGCTCCTCCTCCTTCACTTCCTCCTCAAATTCCCCATCCCGCCCCTTATTCTCTTCCTCCCTTGACTCCTCCAACTTCCCCTCCCCCTTGCTCCACCCTCCTCCACCTCTTCACCCTCTGTCTCTTCCACCTGTTCCCCCTTCCCCCCCTCATCTCCCTCCCCCTCCTACTCCCCCCCGCCTCTTCCTCCATTGCCACCTCCCCTACCTGCCTCCGCTGCCTCTCCCACCGCCTTCTCCCTATCCCTCCCCCACTACCTACTGCTCCTCCTCTTCCTCCCACTACCCCTACCCCTCACCCCTCTACACCTCCTCCCCCACCGCATATTTCTCCTCCCCTTCCTTCGGCTCCACCTCTTCACCCTCCTCTCCTTCTACCTCCCCCTCCTCCTCTTCCCACTCACCCCTCCTATCCCTCTTACACCTGTGCCACTTCTACCTCTTCCTCCTCCCCCAACTACTCTTATGCCTACAACTCCATCCCCTCCGACCTCATCCTCATCCTCTTCCTCAGCACCCGCACTCCTCCTCCTACCCCACCACTTCCTCACTTCGCCTACCTCCACCTAGGCCTCCTTTGGCTCCTCTTCCTCCCCCTTTGCCTTCTCTCTGCCTCCCTCAACTCTACTTTCACCTCTCCCACATCTCCTCCACCTGCTCCTTCCAATCCCTCCCACACTCCTCCCCCTCCTTAGCTTCACCATCTGCCCCTTCCAACTCCTCCCCCGACTCCCCCTCCTCCTCCTCCTGTGCCCCCCACCTCTACCTCTTTCCCCTCTTCGCACTCCTATCCTCCCCCCGCTCTTCCTCTTCCTCTGCCTCCCCGCCTATCCTCCTTCTCCCCCTCCTCACCCTTGTCTCCCTCTCCTCTCGCTCCCCCTCCTCTGACCCCCATACCACCCTCTACCTTCACTTCTGCCTCCTCCCCCTTTGCCTAGGCCTCCTCCATCTCCTCTCCCCCACTTTACCTCCTCCACCTACCCCTTTTCCCTCTCCTCCACTTCCTCCACCTAACAACCACTACCTCCTCCTATTATTTTTCTTGTTCCTCCTCTTCCACCTCTACCTCCTTCTCCTCCTCCCCCTCTCTCCTTCCCTTTCTGCTCCTAAACCAACCCCTTCTCCTCCTCACTTCCCCTCTCACTCTCTTGTTGTACCACCACCATCCTACCCTCCTTCTCCCAATTTTGGTT
>APFE030300521.1:72585-111611 GCA_000404065.3 Pinus taeda | reverse complement strand
AACTTCTTATATGAAGTAGCTCATTTTTATCGAATTCTTTTCTTATGATAGCTGAATGATCTTTATTACCAGTTATTGTATGAAATCTTTTTAGATCGCATAGAAGAAAGATCACGCCCCGGGTTAGCATAAATTTCAATGTTTTTATGTTTATTAGAATACAATAGCATAGCATTAGATTAGATAGAAGTATTCCAGTCCAAACAGAAACACCCATATTTCTCACACACACACACTGAATTGGGAAACTGGTCCCATATCCCCAGTCGGACCCACTATACCAAACGGATAAGGAGCTGCCAACCAAGGTCCAGACCAGGCGGGTATCCCCCTTGTTGTCGACCCGATTTTCGGGGCCTTCAACAAGAGGTTAAAGCATTAACAGAATTAGAAATATCATTGCATAAGTACAATGTACCAACCTTTTCTCCTTTCGCTATTACCAGAGATCCTTTAGTGACCTTCCAGGTTCTATCTGTGAAAGTAGTTACGCAACCTTCACCTCCCAACTGCCCTGCTGAAATTAGATTTTTCTTCAGATCTGGAACATGTCTTACCTCCTTCAATAGCCATTGATTTCAATTCTGTTGTTTTATAAAAATTGTACCCATTCCAACGATTTTGCAGGGTTTATCATCACCCAATCAAACCTGTCCAAAATCTCCTTGAACATAATCATGAAAATGTTTCCTATCAGGTGTAGCATGGAATGAGGCCCCTGAATCTACCACCCAGGTGTAAATAATATTTTCTAATGAAAGAATCAAAGCATCTTTCAACACATCACCTGTTACATTTGCTTCATGATTATTTTCTTGTTTTGTGTCTCCCTCTTTTCCCTTCCGAGACTTGCAGTCTTTCTTTAGGTGTCCTTTCTTCCCACATTTCCAACACACTATCCCCGATCTAGACTTGGATCTGCATTTTCTTAACTTACTGTGATATCCAGAGCTCTTTCTTCTTTTCATTTTTCTTCCCCTAGCCTCTGTAGTCAAAGCATTACATGATGTCTCACCGAAGCTTTTCCGTCGCATTTCCTCGCTAAGGATTGCACCGACAACATCATCAAACTTTAAAGTACTAGATATAGAGACAAAGTTACTAATGGCCATAACTAAACCATTCCAACTTTCTGGCAATGAGCACAGAAATAACAGAGCCCTAACTTCATCATCAAAATTTACCCCTACATAACTTAACTGAATTGTAACTATATTAAAATCATTTAAATGGTCTGCAACAGATCCACCTTTTGACATATTCATATTAAATAAATGCTTCATAAAAAATACCTTATTTGAGGTCGAGGGTTTTCATATATTTTGGCCAATGCCGACATTAAACCCTCTGTTGTCGTTTCCTTTGAAATATTAAACGCTATCGACGCCACTAGGCACAACCGTATTGTTCCAAGTGCCTTTATGTCAAGAATATCCCATTCTGTGTCTTTCATACACGTCAGCATCTTTGCCTTTCAGCTCAATGGTAGGTACATATCTCTCTGATACAGATAATCTTCCATCTGCATCTTCCACAGCTGGGAGTTTTAGCCGTTGAATTTTTCGACCCTAAACCTACCATCTTCGGCCATTGCTCCCACTCGAACCAAGAACCCTTCTCTCCTGCGAGTTTATCAGCCAAATAAACCTTTAGCTTTGATACCAGTTGTTAGAAAATTATATATTATGTGGTTCATCCAGTTTGGGCTACGTCCACAGAGAAACATCCAGTTCCTTCTTTTATTATATTATCTAGCAAACTGAAGAGATACAACCTACAACAGATCCGTTATAACTCCCTCTTTGCTCTCAATCTACACTCTTTTCCTCACTCTGAATACAGATCTACATAGACACAATACAATTCCCTCATATATAGTGAGGGGTTGCCTTCTAGGGCAAAAAACCCTAAATTAAACATAACTTCTATCGTCAGATCATCCACCTAATGAACAGCCAGATTGACTAGAAATTACTAGACTTTTACAAGGCAATTTTACATCTATTTTTAGCTTCAGGGGAGCTACCCCTGAACCCCTGTCGAGGGACCGCTAGCCCCCGAACCCCCCAGCCAGGGGGGACTAGCCCCCCCGCGTGGAGGGGTGTACAGTCTTCCTTGGGTATACATCAGGCTGAGACCTTTGAATACAGAAGATAGTCAGGCTACACACCCAACATGTTTCTCCAGCACTTCTCTTTCAAATGCATCCAAAAAGAGATCTTCATCAGTTAGCCCATCATAGTGAGTTAGATCCCTAACTTCAGATGACACACAGCGCAATGACTTGGTCATCATATTACAATGCAATGTGGATACTCCATGCAGCCAGTTCTGTCAGTGCTTTAATTCTTCGTCTGAATCTGACGTATAGTAGCTTTCGCGGTCCCATGCAATATGTCCTTCCACTGTCAGATTTACCCAATCCTGGTCTCGCACCATTATCTTGTAAATATGGTCCAGATCATCATCACTTTCATAATCTCGGATGGGTTTTGTATATTGCGGTCCTTCTGCAAGATCCAATAGAACCACCATGCGGAACGACTTGTTTTCAAATAACATCCTTCACTTCTTCGAGTTGATTACCCCATTCATGTCAGTGGCCCAATCGATTCCAAGGAGCGCAAGGTAGGGATTGCTATCATCCACAATCTTTATTACTTCAAAATCTGCCAGTGTACTCGCACCCTCGATGTCAACTATTACCCTTTGCAACCTCCCCATTGGGATAATTTTCTATTGATTTGCCATTCTTAACTAGATCGGAGACCACTGGAGTGCAAGTCTCCCCATTCTTTCCCAAGTCTATTTTAGCAAAACATTCGCATTGGATCCCAGATCTAGGATAACTTGGTCCATTTCGTATTCCCCTATCTGCGCTATGAGTCTCATTTCACGCCTGATCCTTACCTTGTGCTTACCAAGCTTCCTGACCACACATGGTTCACCAGTAGCGCCATCCTTACCAGAACACTGATTCATCAGTTCCTACAGGCCTTTCATAGCCTTACTATTACGGAGCAGTTTCATGCAGGTCTCCAACAATGTGGTAACCATGGATGGGTCAATTTCCTCAACTGATTTCTCCTGAATTCCTGAGGTAGAGGCCTCAGTGAAGCTTTTCTTTGCCTCCATAAATGTTTCTTTTGCGCACTCCAGATCAAACCTAGTCTCCTTTTCTAGTGCTTTGCGGACCCATTCACCTTTTGCAGGTTGCTTGCCTTTATTCTCCCCCGTCCTAGTTCCACTTTGCATCATAATGTTTACCTTAGGGTCTTCCTCGTGAGGCTCCACCCTCATTATCTATAGGTTCTGCGTCGGCTGCGGAGGCTATGCTCCCTTTTCGCGAATCTTAGCCAACAATATAGGGCAATCCTCAGTCGCATGGTCAAACTAAGTACAATAGTGGCATAACAGTCGTGTTGGGTTTGAACAGTCCCTTGCTTAGTGTCATGGTCCTCCACAATTGTAACAAATCAGTTATCCTCGACCTCTACCAAGCCCCCCTCCACCTCGGCCTTGGTCGCACCCCTGATACTCACCTTGTGTTCCCCCAACACCTTGGTCTGGAGGCTGCATTTTTGCCTGCACCTTGTATGAAAGTTTGGTAATTACGCTCGTCATGACCTACTGATTAACAAAAGTTGCAGAAGAGTTGTTGTGGTGTTTGTACGAATTTCTGCAGCAAATGGCAATTGTCAGTCACATGTTTCCTAGCCACATGGCATATAGCAAACCATATCGTGGGCCCTGTACTTGGCCTTTCCGCAGCCTCTGACTGTAGAGGCATTGGTCCCCCTACTGCAACATAGTTCACAAAGACTAGGCAGTGATCCTTGTCATGCCCTTGACCCTTGCATTTTAGGCACCAAACTTCTTCGCGCGCCTCTAGCCAAGTTGTTCTATCCTTCTTCAGACTTTGCATTTCGAGAAAAAGATTTTGCAACTGCATATGAATCCTTTGAACCCCCATATTAGCATCCTGCATCAATGTCTCATGCAATCTCATCGCAATTTCCAGAGATTCTGCTTGGGTCCCAATCTTCTGTTGTGATAGCACAACTCTTAAGTGGGACAGGAGAGTACACGAACCATTCGCATTTTTCCCATCAGTTAGGTTCATGTTGGCTTCATGGATCATACTCTTCAATATTTGATCCAAATCCCAGGGTGCCTCCCCAGGCTTCATCATGATCTCCTTGAATCCCACAATCAATTGCGCTTGAGACTTAGGTCTACTGAATTCTCTATTTAACGCAGCCTAGATGTCTGTCAACGCGGACGTTGGGTTATCAATACTATACTTAATGTACCATGTTAGTGCGCAGTCCTACAAAGCACTGACCAACGTAGCTTTCTTCATCTGGTCATCTGTGATACCCTGAGCTTCTCATACAGCCTTTGCGACAAACCAGAATTGATCTAGATCTTCATTTCCTACACACTTGAATACAGGTATCTTTATGGAGTTCGCCATGTTGAACAGCGGTGGAGGTGGGGGTGGTGTGGGCGATGAGGTGAGAGGTGGGGGTGAGGATGGAGGCGGTGTGGATGCATGGGATGAGGATGGAGGTGGTGTAGGTATTTGTGGGAACCCTTGTCTTATTAGTTGAACAGCGCTCAGTGGAAAATATAGCGTTGCTCCTTCATCGTCACTCAAAAGGGGCTCAATCAGTGGGTTATACTCAGGACCTTTTCTTCCTCCATCCCTGAAAGACTTTCCACTTCACATAGCTCCAAACATCAAGGTAACTGGATAACCCAATGTTCACACAAGAGCATCTTAATCCAAGTATTTAGTGACTTTCAATACTTAACTCATAATCCTTTAATGAAGTGACGCTCTGCTTCGTTTTACCTGACAGAGGTATCAATTGTGAACTCTGTCACAAATCCTCCTATGATGCAATCAAGCCTATTATCACGAAACCTTATCCTAATAGGCTGCTAACCAAAAAGACCTTGAGTAACTATTTCAAACCAACTTTTGACTGAGGCTTAGCCTCCTCAACCTGAGAGGGCTCTCTCACTAGGTTAAAGATTTTAATTAAAGATTAGATGGCTAACTCTATGAAAAACAAGTGAAGAAATATAATTGGTTAAACACAATCAATAAACATCCATTGGGCTTATGGAGTCAAAAAATGTTTCAGTATCACAGCGAAATTAGCTTTACATGGAAGTCAGGGCATCAAGAGTTCAATATATCAGTAACACATAACAATATGTAGGGAACACAATCTACAAATACATGAGGAAAGTTAGAGAATTTCAATGAGTTCTAAGTAACATGCATTCATACCACTACAAGTGAGGAAATCAGGGCGACCATAAGACAATCAAACATTAAACTCTCTTCTGAATCTTGAGTAATAAAGCCAAATCATCGTATTACATAAAAAAACACAGTCTTTCACAATAACACAGTATGAGTGTTATTTTCAAAAATTTCCAACCCTTGGTGCATTACACCTCTTATCCTTTATAGAGTTCATTACAATCTTGGATTCCTTCCTCAAACCTGAGGGGAATTCGAATTTACTTGACATTGACACCTATTCATACTTAAAACAAACTATTAATTACAAGTAGTTGTTAACTGACAGTCCTAGAATCCTAATACAACTAGGAGTGTAACTCCTTATTATGCTAGCAACAACCTAGACTATGGAATAAATTCAGTCTTTGACAGTTGTTCCTCCTCAACTTTGGCATTGGTGATGACTTTAAACTCCATGCTAGCTTTCGATTACCTGTCCTTTGGCTGTCCTGGAAACTAGGAAACTGCTCCATGTATTGTTGCTTTGGTTTTCAAGAAGATTCTTTGAAATCTCTACTAACCATGTTGTCTCTTTTAATCACATGACATGCATTAAATTAACCATAGACACTGCTCCTACACTTGTGCTAAGACAAAAACTCTTGAATGTTACTGAAGCATGACAAACTAATTGAGCTACGAAATAACTGTTATTTTTGTAGCACAGGATTTGGTGTTTGTATATGTTTTTCATTTCTTGAATATACCTTTGCTTAGGGTTCAAGCCTTCTTAAGTGGCCTTCTTATACCTCTTTAGTAGCACCCTTTTCAAAATAATCTCCTTTTCCTTTCAAGATAGATCCACCAAAAACAAAACTGGCAACTACAGCAGTTTCGTAGTGCGCTACGAAATTGTTGTGCATTGCATGTCACCTATAGCAGTCTCGAAGTGCGCTACGAAACTGCTATCTGAGTCAAAAATACAAAAAATTTTCTCAAAATTGTCATTCTTGAGATTTCTTTATAGTTTCACCATATGCTAATGGGCCACATAAATCTGACATTATCCATCCAAAAACAATCTTCAAAAAGGTAAGTTCCACATCAAAACTGTATTAAGACTCCTCACTTACTATATGGCTCATTTAAGCTGAGGCTGACCTCCAAACTTGTTCAGTTGAATCTCCAGGTCTTCAATTTGTCTTTTCATCATCCTAATTTTAGTTCTTAATTTACCATTGATCCTTCTAATATATCTTGCCTCCTTTATTGCAGGGATAGTTCAAGTGAAATATTGAGTATGACTGTCAACTACTTCATATCTTGGAACTTTTCCATCTTCCCAAATGGCTTTTACTCTTTTGAAAGTGGCTTTTTCAACTGCATGTTTCCTTTCCCTTTTCTTAAGCTGAGAAATCTCAAGATTGGTAGACATCAATTTCTTTTTGACCTCGTCAAAGCTACATTCTTCTTCTTGAGTGATAATTGCCTTGTTTCTGTCATCTTTGTGCATTAGTGATGATTCCATTGGTGGAACCACAGGCTCTTCAAGGAACTCTGCTACCTCCCCTATCTCACTTACCTCTGGCTCTACCTCTTGTAACTTTCTTAAATGTCTAGTCACAAGCCTTCTTGGCTTGAAAACAAACTCTGAGACCCGGTCATCAAATTGGAATTTTTTAGAAGATTTAACTCTTTTTGTTTTGCTCTTACCTACTTCAATTAAGTCTACTTGGACCAGAGGGGACTCTTCTATGTCGATAGCTTGGAGGAGATCATTCAAACTACCTTCTGAAGTTGGGTTGTCATCAGTGATCATTGTCTCACCCTTTCCTTTGGCTAATTAGCTTCTGGTTATTCTTCTCTGGACTATTTCACCAATAGATTGTTTTTGTACCACATCCTTGATTTGAACCTTCTTCTTTTGTGACTGTTGATGAGTATCTTGAATAATTAGTGGTGTCGTAGGTTCCTTCACCTGCTTTCTATCTTTAAGTTTCTCAAACCTGCTTGACCTTGATTCTCCTTGATGACTTGCTACTGGTGAAGGTATTTCCTTAGCCCTAGGGCTAAGTCCTGTTTCAGTTCCAAAGCCAGAAATAAATAGGAAAGAAGACCACTCCCTACCTACCTTTTGAATCTCATTTAAAACAATTAAATTGATCAAGCCATGATGGAACAATGATGTTTCACAAGATTCTTTCTTCAACTGAATCTTATCAGACATCTTTCCTAAGCTTCAAAAAAGATAAAAAGGTAAGTCTAGAGATATTTTTCTAGTGAAATGTAATATAAGCTTGAAATAGTAAGAGTACACCTTATGGTATCTCCCTTCATAGGTAAAGTATATTTGGATGCATGTGAGTAAGTTGGCAAATGAGTCTTTGACATAGCTCCTGGGCACCGATTTAGTTAAGTTTGAGTCTATGAATTCGGGCTTCAGGAATACCTTGCAAGGTGCCATTTCAAATTTGAAGTTCTTAAACCATCTCTCCTAGCCTCTATGAATCTTTGTGACTGCAGAAATGACCTCAAGTGAAACAGGTAATTCTATCACTCCAACCTTTGAATTCAAACCTATGAAATTAAAAGCAAAATCCTTGGTTACTTGACTGTGACCTCCCTGAAGTTTTTCACAGAACCTCCAGCAGCCCACCTGTTTGAATGCTTCTTCAACCCCTCTATTCTTCATGAGAACATCTAAGCCTTCAAGCTCATCTCTCAAACATCGGCCTAATCTATGGTTCTTCTTTTCTTCAGACATTTCCATGAAAACCCTGTAAAGGAGACTTAGAAAAACTTGCCATGTTTTAGTTCGAACACTGCCTCACTTGAGCTGAAATGGAGAATTGTCTCGCTTGAGCCTTCAAATAAATCTGATGCATTCTGACCCTGAGCTTGCCAAGTGCTTCTTATGCATGAAAGGAACACGAAAATGACTAGGACCAATTCACCCTTACCTTTTCTTTTTGAAATTTGAAAAGAGTGCGTATGAAGACCCCTAGCGAATCTAATTATGAGAGTGAATGGCTGCATGTGATGGGTAAGGTTCATGGACTGACACCTAATGATGAAACATTAATGAATTCAGGTGGATTTGACAACTAGACTTGATTTGACATGAATACCCAATTTCGTAGCGCATATAGTGCATTTTTTGAGTTTTGCGCTACGAAAACTCCTAGGCAATTTCATAGCACATGTCAATTTTGAACCAACCTAACACATGACACTTTTGAAATAATGCGGGCTCTATGATAGGAGGAATAAGATTTTTGACCTTTATTTAATAATGGAAACAAGACTCCAACTCTAGGATTTAGACTCTGAAACAAAAACAATAAAAATGACTTGACCAAGACTAACATGAAACTATGGAACCATACCAGTTGTCCAAAATTTTAGAACTTTTTACTGTGATAACAGAGCCAATGGTCGACAGCACGTGCGATCTTATCTTCAGAAGCTTCCAATCCCCTTACTAACTCTGGTGTCCAAACAATCAAAGTGTCAAGCCTCCACCTTCCTTGGTCGTTTGCCAACTTCGTGATCCAATCGTATAACTCAACTCGGAAGGAACAGAAGAAGATTTCGTGTATTTCTATGTGTGGGTATCTATCCAACCACTATTCTTTCATCAATCGTGGAGTCTTTTTTTCTTGCACCACGAATTCATGGATCTTTCTATCCAACCAGTTTTCGATCTCTTTCTTAGTTGGATTCCAATGATACGACATCACACATCTCGTTATGCAGATCCCCGTCTCGGCAACGAAACCATTTGTTGGCTTGATGGGCCCTAACCCAGGTTTAGTATTAGGGATCCAAGCAAATCCCTACAATATTGGCCCTTTCGGCATCATTCCAGGGAGCGCAGACCAAAGTTTCACCCGAAGCAGTATGGGGGGATGCAGGAACCAAGTTTCTGCACCCTGAGATGGTTGTGAGGTTGTTTTTCTGCCTTAATCCCTACCTCTTTCGTCTTTCAGAACCTCCACGAAGATATTTGACTGTCCTTCATGCAACCCTAAACAATGATTCAGGAACTTATGCACCTTTGTAACTATGTCACTGTCTCGTTTCCTTAATTATATTAGTGGTTAGCCAACTTTATCATGCAATTAATATTACCCTCACATAAAAATATATTATTACTTGTGTTCAAATAACAGATAGAAACAGATACATTCGCGCATCAATTTAACATTATAATGTAAACCCAGAACTTAACATATCATAATCGGATGAAATAATCAGAGACATGAAACACAGTTATTCCATAATACTTCTCTTTATTTATGATTCAAGTTCCCAGTACAGACTCTATCCACCCTGCGTACATAGTTGCAAGGTTTCGCGCACTTAGCTGCGGACTTCCACCCTAGGGCTCTGCGCACTCAGCTGCAGAGCCTCTTCCTATGCTAAGACTCTTGCTCTTAGCTCATCCAAACTTACAAATGACTCATGACTTCTAACTTACTTACTATACTATCTACTTAGATCTTCTAAGACTTCCCTTTTTATACAATCCCATGGTCCGCGGACCAAGGGAAAATCTCCAAAACCAACACAACCTATCTAAACTAAGGGCAAAAAACCCTTTTTGACTTTAGGTATCTTTGCGCTCCACGGCCACAAAATGTGGAGACTTTACATTTTTCATACAAAATTTGGGCCTTCTGCCCCAAAACTTGGGTGTTTAACCCCAAAATCTAGGCCTTCTACCCGGCAACGGAACGCATTGTTGGCTTGATGGGCGCTGACCTAATTTCATTGTTAGGCAAACAAGAAAATCTCTACACTACTGGCCCTTTTAGAATCAGTGCGCGGAGCGTGGACCAAAGTCTTACCTAAAGCAGTATGGGGGGATGCAGGAACCAAGTTTCTACACCCTGAGATGGTTGTGATGTCGTTTTTCTACCTTAATCCCTACCTTCGCGTAGATCGATAAGCCTTTAGGGCTTATCACTGTATTTCCTCTTTCGTCTTTGAGAACCTCCACAAAGGTATTCGACTATCCTTCTCGCAACCCTAAACAATGATTCAGGCACTTACAAGCCTCTATAACTATGTTACTATCTCATTTCCCTAATTATCTTAATGGTTAGACAATTTTATCATGAAATTAAGATTACCCTTGCATAAACATATATTATTACTTGCATTCAAATAACAAATAGAAATAGATACATTCACGCATCAATTTAAAATTATAATGTAAACCCAGAACTTAACATATCATAATCGGATGCAGGACGAACACAAGCGCGCTGGGGTGAAAGCGACGATGAGCTTGGTATACCAAGAGGAGTGGGAGATGGTTTTTGAATGCGAGTCTGTCGACATTGAACCAGTGCCAGAAGACCTCCTCGCTTGCTTGGGGCATGATGTGTCTAAGAAAAATCTGCAATATTTCTTTCTGAATAGCGTAGCAAACTCACATTTGCTTGACGAGGTAGTGGGAGGAGGGGTTTTGATAAACGGTGCGCAAGAAAGGGTCTCTGTGAAAATCCCTATTTTGGAAGGGTTGCTCCACAGCCAGTCAAGGTTTTCATCCAACAAAGAGGTAAGAGGGGAGTTGAAAGGTTCCAGAGAGGTGGGTCAAGTGCGAGAACTGGTCCCGGGCTTTGGCACTAGGTTAACAAGGACGGTGGTGGAGGCTGTTGAAAGCAACAGTGACCCTATTGGTAGGCGACCTGAGTCACTTGGGGCAGAAGAGGTAGATGCTCCTGTTAATCAAAATCTGGGGGAAGGAGAAAGCAAGGAGGGTGTGGGCAGAAAGCGGAAGAACAAGCCTATCAGAAAAAAGGAGGAGCGCCCTAGTTTCATTTTTGGAGTGGATATTCGTATAGATCAGGCGATGGAAGCCTCAGAAACCATATTAGTTGGTAGAGTTCATGGAAGAAAGTTCTTAGTAGACTACATCAAGTTTTGGGCTCAGTCAAAATGGAAATAAGCTCCAGGTCAGCCACAAGAGATCAAGATTCTGGAAATAGGTTGGTTTAGCTTTCGGGTTGGGCAAAAGGAGCATGTCAAATGGGTGCTAGAAAAGAACTGGAGCTTTGGGAAGAGGCCAATTTTATTCAAAAGATGGATGCCCATGTTTGATGCCCAGAAAGAAAAAATTGCGGAGTCTTCGGTCTAGGTCACATTGCCGAGTCTCCCTATGCAATTCTGGACCGACTCGGCCTTTACATCAATTGGTAATACCCTGGGCAAGTTTCTTGATTAGATAGATCATTTTTACGAACACATGATTGGAGTGTTGCTCATATTCTGGTAAGTTTAAACCCCAGAGAGGGTTTGGCAGATGCTAGGAATCTAAAGTATCGAGATCTAGAGTTTTTATAGATCCTGGACTATGAAAATCTTTCTTTTAGATGCCATCGTTGCCATAAATATGGACATATGGCCCGAGGGTGCCCTCTGGGTCATTGTCGTCACCGAAGACAAAAGAGAAGTGCAAAAAATCAGGAGACAAAACAGGAGGTGTTCACACAAGAAGAAGGGGCTCAAATCAAGGAGAGTGATCCTAAGTCAAATGCTCAGGGGTTGGACCTGGAGCAAGTGGAGGAAGAAGATCAGGAACAGCCTGGGTTGGCAACAATTGAGACTATCTCTCACCTGAGACCCTCATTAGTCTCTAAAAAAGCAGAGGTGTCTCAAGTGAGTACGCTTCTATCCCCTTCCTTTTCCTTATGCACTTCTATTGTTTTATCTCAATCTTGTTGTGATGATCCTGGTCCTTTCAGGCAGCTCTTGAATGACCTGTCGGACTTGAGGAAGGGTCAAGCCTTAGTAGATAGTGTTATCATGGCCATTCCATCCTCTCCTATGCTGTCCTCTCTTCCAATGGATGTGGCCCCCTCTGCCCCTCCTATTTTCTGTAGTCCTGAACCCCCCTACAATCTTAGACCTTTAGCCAATAGAAAGGAGATAGGGCTTGTTGTGGGAGGCCTAGAGTTGTACCTGGTGTCAGTAGGCTCGAGGAAGCTAAGAGGAAGGAAATCTAACTTGTTGAAGGCACAGTTGAAGGCTATTATGGATATAGCTAATGGGAAGCAGATGTCTATGTCAGGGGTGCTTAGAGAAGAGCAGCCACCCCCTGAGGTTTTTCGATGATCATTTTATCCTACAAATACAGGGGTCTAGTTGGTCTACCCAAAAATCTAGCTCTGAAGGAATTGTTCAGGTCCAACAAACTTGATATTATTCTACTTCAAGAAACTCTGGGGAAGGGGGAAGAAGTATTAGGATGCCTCATTAAGCTTCTATTTGAATGGAGCTTCCATGCCATAGATGCTAACGGATGTTCGGGAGGGGTGGCACTGGGTTTCAACGCGAAGGTTCTTCGAGAGATCTCCTCTTGGGGATCGGAAAATGTCTTGGCTGTGGAACTATACTCCAACAAGCTATGCATCCCTATTCTTATCCTAAATGTCTATGGTCGTGTTTTGGATTGGGAGAGGTTTTGGAATTTCTTTTTCGCTAAATCTTTTTTGGCGCACCCAAATCTTATAATTGGAGATCTAAATTTTTCTTTGGGGATGTCAGAATCATGGGGGGTCATATCCAGGGCAGATCCTCTATCTAATTTCTTCCTGAATAAATTAGCCTCATCTCTCTTGGTGGATGTTTCCCTGCTCAAATTGCGCCCGACGTGGAGGAACCGAAGAATAGGAGAAGAATGGATTGGGAAGAAACTTGATCGATTCCTGCTCTATGAATCATTGGCAGAAAACTTACAGGCTTTTAGACATTGGATTGGGGAAGGTGGTCTCTCGGATCATCTCCCTGTCTTTCTGGAAGTAAAGGGAGATTTCACTAAACTAAGAACTCCCTTTAAATTTAATTCCTCATGGCTCTCTAATCATCTTTTATTAGCCTCTTCCATAACACTTTGAAGAAAGATGACCTTAATGAAGATGGGAGTCGCAGCAAGGTTTTTATGGATAATTTAAAAAGGATGAAGGTCGCCTCCAAGCATTGGGCCCTCCATAAGAAACTAAAGGAAGAAGAGATCATAGAAACTATAAACTATGAGATTGTCCTCCTTGAAGACCCAAGCGGTAATGGATATGGAACAGTAGAGTCTCAGGCTAGACTTCAAGAGTTGGAGATGGAAAGGAGGAGAATCCTCCAACTCGGGGAGGAAAGTTGGCACTTAAAAAGTAGAGCAATTTGGTTGCAGGTAGGGGACGAAAATACCAAATTTTTTCATAATTATGCTAAAGGAAGGAAAAACTCTAATACAATCTAGGAAATGAAGAAAGCCAATGGTGAACTGGCTTGCTCTTTTGAAGAGCTGGCCTCATTAGGGGTCAATTATTTCAAGAATCTCTTCAAAGTGCCAGAGGAAGTTTCTATTGCAGAAGTTATAAGAGTCGCCCATTTCTTTCCTAGGTTCATAGAGGAGGAAGGAAATGACTCCATCATGGAACCTGTTTCTAAGGAGGAGGTAGAAGACATTCTCAAAGCAATGCAAAAGGACAAGAGCCCTGGTCCAGATGGCTGGATTGTCCAAGTTTTCCAACATTTCTTTGAGTTCATTGGAAATGAGTTAGTGGTTGTTGTGGAAGAATATAGGTGTACATGAACAATCTATCACCCCTTCAATGCCACCTTTCTAGCCCTTATTCCCAAATCTAATCACCCAGGCTCTTTTGATGAATTCAATCCCATCTCCTTGTGCACCTGTGTATACAAAATTATTGCCAAAGTTATTGCCTCCAGGCTAAAAACTTTCCTCTCCCTGAACATTTATCCTGAGCAATTTACCTTTCTAGATGGAAGACAAATACTTGAAGTAGTAGGAGTTGCTCAAGAAACTCTGCACAGTCTAAAAATTGGGAAAAAAAAAAGGAGCCATTATGAAAATTGATCTATCAAAGGCTTATGACAGAATCAGCTAGATGTACCTTAGGCTTATGTTAACTCATCTGGGATTCAAGTATGATTTTGTGAGATGGGTTATGAGTTTTGTTTCTTCATCATCTATAGTTGTCCTGATCAATGGAGCAGCCTCTAGCTTTTTTAGTCCTAAATGAGGCCTGCGTCAAGGTTGTCCTCTCTCTCCCCTTTAGTTTATGTTGGCAGCGGAAGGCATCAGTCTTATTATTCATGAGGCAAAAAGACAGGGGACTCTCAAAGGTATTGAAGTAGTTGTTAATTTTTGGGTCACTCATCTCCTTTTTGTGGATGACATTATTCTGTTTAGCAATGGAAGTCTCGAGGATTGTAGGATGCTCAAGAGGATCTTGGACCTTTTCCTGAAGGCTATTGGTCTCTGCATAAACAAGAGAAAATCCACACTCACATGCTTAGGTTTGTCTAGAAAGAAGGTTCACAGTGTGGAGTTGGTCCTGCAATTTGAAGTAAAATTTTTGGAGGATACTTTTAAATACTTAGGGTTCTTTTTAAAGCCTGATAATTATAGGATAAATGACTGGAAATGGATCCTTTCTAAAATCGAATCCAAACTAAAACATTGGAGTTTCAAGTGGCTTTCCAAGGCAGGTAGGCTAGTGTTAATTAAATCTGTTCTAATGGCAATTCCAGTCTATTGGGCTAGTCTGACATTGGTCCCCAAAGGAACCATATCCTCAATTGACAAATTATGCAGCAGGTTTCTATGGGTTGGGTCCAAGTCAGAGAAAGTTACCCCTTGGATTTCTTGGGATAAAGTAGCTCGACCTAAAGAGTGGGAGGCTGGGGTATAAAAAATCTTGCATGCTTCTCCCAATCTCTAGGTGCAAAATTCACGTGGAGACTCATTTCTTTTTAGAACCTATGGTCCTCTATTACTATACAAAAAAAAAGATCCTCTATCAAACTAGACTAGATCAGACTACCGCAAAAGACTTCCAAAAACTCCTCGGTGGTTTGGAAGGTTGTGGTTGCTTCTGTCAAAGTTATTGAGAAGGGTTTGGCATGGAGTGTGGGGGATGGAACCCAAATCAAGTTGGGTAGAGACCCCTGGATAGGATGTACCGAGAGTTTTTCTCTGTCTCAGGGTCTGGTTTTGGCTTTAAAAGATAGGGGACTCTACACTTTAAATCAGGTGGTTGATCCCTGGGTTTCCACCATATGGAGTCAAGGGTGGATTCAGGGAAGATATTTCCACTTGGATGAAGAATGGCTGGAGGAATGGGACAGTTATAGAAGGGACCTTCTCAACTCATCAATCAGGCTCTCTAAATCCCTGGATGAACTCAGATGGGTCTTTGCCTAGAATGGGCTTTACTCTCCAAATATGGGGTATAAATGGTTGATGTCTCAAAAAGGGTGGGAGAATCTGGCATGGTGGGTTAAACCACTTTGGAAGTTAAAAGGGCCAGCAAAAACAAGATTGTTCTTTTGGTGTGTCCTACTACAGAAAGTTCCCACTTGGGATTTTCTTCAAAGAAGAGGAAGGATTGGTCCTAGCTAGTGCCCCCTCTGTAAAAATAGTAACGAAACAGTACAACACCTATTCCTTTTATGCCCCTTTAACACTAGCCTATGGGCCGAAATGCTAAGGTTTCTCAATATTCCTTTTAGATGGGAAGGGCGGGGAGTCTTGGAAGATTGGTAGAGGTGGTGGCGAGAAGCGACAAACGACAGAGAGAGATCCATCCTACTTCTCATAACTTGGGGGACCTAGCTTGCCAGGAATTAGGTCATTTTTAAGGATATTGTCTTCCTGATTGGAAGACTAGATGCAGAAGGAGCTGCTATTTACGATAGTATCCCTATTCCGCAAGCTCCTCCTACTACCAGAGTTGTTTGTATAGAATCTATTAGATATTCAACTACGTGGGCTTATTTTGACCGAGCCTCTGACATTAATGGACGTTGCGGAGCTGGTCTGATTATACATTTATCAAAGGAAAAGCTTGTTAAAGCATATGTTGGTCTTGGTCAGGGATCCAATAACTTTGTTGAACTAAAAGCCTTACACTACCTCTTATGTTGGCTTATCCTTAGGAAGTTGAGAGAAGTCCAGATTTTTGGGGATTCAATGAAGATTTTCAAATGGTTTAATAGGACTCAACATTGTAGAAATTTCATTTTACATCCTCTACTTAAAGAAGTTTCTCAACTTAAATTTCGTTTCACAGAGATATCTCTTTGCCATATTTACAGGGAAAGGAACCACGATGTTGATCGCCTATCTAAAGAGGGTGTTGAGCATGATATGGGGTCATGGATAGCTATGGAGGAAAAATATGGGGTGCTTCGACCACTCGAATGACCAATTGTTTATTAAGATTTTGATTTCCAGAAAACTATTCTTATTATTGTACTATTAGGAACTGATTCTTTTTGTTATTGCTTCAAATTTTGAAGAAACTTCTATAGGGTACCAGGGTTGTTTTCCTTTAAAAGGAGGTCCTAGCTCTCTGTTTTAAATTAAGGTTTTTTGTTTTTTATTTGTACAAGAATCCGTATAGTGTTTACTGTGGATTCTCAGAGGTTTTTGGTTGCCTCGTTGTCTTCACAGACTCACAACTTCTATTTTACTACACATCTCTTTCTCGAACATTTTATCCTTTAAAGGTTCCCGGCAGGTGTGCAAGGCAGGACTGGTCTGTTGGCTTGGTTTGATGACAAGATTGTCGTGCAAATACTCTATTTTCAAGTATTTTCAAATAGTTGAGACTCCTTTTTCCCTTTTAAAGGGCAAAAAACAAGTCTTTCATAAATTCTCAGCATATGCTATGTAACTTTCTATATATAACAGATGATTTGATTTTTTCCTGTGGACAAAAAAATCATAATCGGATGCAATAATCAGAGACAGAAAACACAGTGATTCCATAATACTTCTCTTTATTTATGATTCAAGTCCCCAATATAGACTCTATCCGTCCTGCACACACAGCTGCAGGGGTCCACGCACACAGCTGAAGGGGTCCACACACTCAACTGCGAACTTGCACCCTAGGCCTCTACGCACTCAGCTGCAAAGCCTCTTCCTACGCTAAGACTCTTGCTCTTAGCTTACCCAAACTTACCAATTACTCATGACTTCTAACTTACTTATTGTACTATCGACTTAGATCTTCTAAGACTTCCCTTTTTATACAATCCCATGGTCTGCGGACCAAGGGCAGATCTCCAAAACCGACACAACCTATCTAAACTAAGGGCAGAAAACCCTTTTTGACTTTAGGTATCTTCACGCTCTATGACCACAAAATTCGGATACTTTACATTCTTCATACAAAATTTGGGCCTTCTGCCCCAAAACTTGGGTGTTTAACCCCAAAATTGACCCCCAGGGGACCCGTTCCCAATAGGTATGTGTTCAACACTACCATCGTCAACAATGACAGGATTATGTGATTTGATGAATTGTTGGCTAGATTCACTCAAGAAGAAATAGGGAGTATGGAAAGAGACAAGCCTTCAAATGGAAAACATCTTACTACCTTCTCCACTCATTATAAGAGGAAGAATAATGTTGGTCCAAGAAATCAAGGTCAAGGGTTCAAGCCTAGATTCAAAGAAGGAAGAAAAGGAGGATTCTTCAGTTGTAACAAGTTTGGCCACTTCACTAGAGAGAGTCCTCACAATAAGGATACTCCAAGAGATGATGACAACAATAACAACAACTTCAAAGGAAATGGAAATCAGAGGAACAATAGGTTCAACAACAAAGGAAAGAGGAATTATCCTGCTATTTGAAATGAAAATGGTTGTCCTCCCAAGAAGTCAAGAAACTCTAGGTATGAAGAAATTAATGTTGTGAAGAAAAAGGAATTTTATCTTATTTCTTCCCTCACCACCACCTCTCCTCCTGATACACTAGATCATTGGTTGATTGATAGTGGTGCCTCAAGGCACTTCACTAGGTACAAACAATCCTTGTCAAACTTGGTTGAAAATAAGACAAACATGGAGATTATACTTGGGGATATGTCACTTATCCCATGAAAGGAATTTGGATTGTTACTCTTCACTTAAATAAAGGTCAAAACCTTCACTTACAAGAAGTACTATATGTACCTGATCTGAAAAAGAATGTGGTCTCTATTTCTGCAATGGAAGATAAAGGTTTCAAGGTGACATTCAATGATGGGAAGGTGCATGTTTGGCAAAGGAACCCATGAGATTCATTCACTCTTGGATTTAAGGTTGAAAAGTTCAAGGCCATATTTGTAGCTTGAGGCTTCTCTCAAAAGGAAGGAGTAGACTATGATGAGATATTTGCATCAGTTTCCCAATATACGACCATTCATTCGATTAAAGCCCTTGATACTTTGCAAGGATGGAGCCTACACTAGATGGATGTTGAAAACGCCTTCTTGCATGGTTTTCTTAAAGAGGAAGTCTATGTGGAATAATCTGAAGGGTTCGAGGTTCAAGATCATGAGACACATCTATGCAAGTTGAAGAAATCCCTCTATGGGTTGAAGCAAGCCCCTAGGGCTTGGTATGAGAGGATTGATAGCTATCTTATGAAGCTGAGATTTACAAGGAGCGATGTTGGCCCGAACCTATACTTCAAGGTTGAAAAGGAAAAACCTCTCATTCTAGTCCTTTATTTGGATGATCTGTTTCTGACATGTGATGACCCTCTCATTCATCAATGTAAGAGGGATTTGGCTTCCAAGTTCAATATGAAGGACCTAGGACTAATGCATTACTTCCTATGGTTGGAGGTCTGGAAAAATCCAGGTGAAATTTTCCTTTCTCAAGGAAAATACATTATAAAGCTACTTGAGATATGTGGGATGGTGGACTACAAGTCTGTGACTACTCCAATGGAACTCAACTTTAAGAAGCTATGTGGAAGTGTTGTTGGGGCCAAATTGGTGAACCCTTCCGAGTATCATCAAGTTGTGGGGGGCCTGATGTTTTTGGTCAACTCTCGTCCTGACATATGCTTTGTTGTGAACATGTTGAGTCAATTTATGGTCAAGCCTCATCACATTAATTGGATTGTTGCTAAGAATCTCTTGAGATATCTCTAGGGTACAATCCATTATGGACTAAGCTACACTGCCGAGAATTTGAGGCTAAATGGATATTTAGATGTTGATTGGGTTGGAAGTGTGGTGGATCGTAAGAGCATGTCTAGTTGTTACTTCTCTTTGCAGTCTGCTTCAATATCATGGATGAGCAAGAAGAAGAAATTGGTTGCTTTAAGCACTGCTGAGGTCGAGCACACTACTGCAAGTATGTCCTAGTGTGAAGACATTTGGTTGAGGAAGCTCTTTAGTGAGCTATTTGAGAACGTGCTATATACCACCATGATCTTTAGCGACAACCAGAGTGGGATTTTCCTTTTAGAGAATCTCTTATTCCACAACAAATCCAAGCACATTGATATCAAGTACCACTTTACTAGGATATGGTACAACAGGGAGAAATAAGGCTCCAACACATGAGAATGGATGAGGTCACAGACATTCTCACGAAGCCTTTAGGGAAGGTCAAATTCTTAACCTTTCGAGAGAGACATGGAGTCATGGAAGGACCCTCCTATGAGGGTCCCATATGAGTTTAACACTAGCTTTGGGAACTCCTGGGGACTTGGGGGTACTACTTGGAGCTCTGAGCAACCATAGGCTGAGTGGTTCACCTTCCCCTAGTGGTGCACTGGATATAGGGTGAGTGGTTCCCCTTTCCATATGATACCCCATTATGGTTGACATATGAGTAGGATGAGTGGTTCACCTTCTCCTATTGATGCCCTGACTCACATCCTACCCATAGAGTCCAGGACTCATGGGAAGTACCTCTCATCTAGCCAATGAGTTGGGAAAATATGTTTAGGGACCATAGCACTACCGATCGACACTCAGGTACTTCCATACTCCCTATGACTAGGATGCATGGTGTTCAAACAGCTTGATATAGGATCAAGGACTGACTTGTGTCAGTGGAGAGTGGTATGATCTTACGATTCACTCTTGATCACTTCTTCTTCATTATTTCTTCATGGTTCAACAGAGAAAAGTATAGTAGGGCAGTGATGATAGGATGGCATGATGACAAATGGATTGGCAGGTGGAATTATCCCTAGTTGAGAGGGAGTGTTAAAATTGGAAACTAGGGCCAAATTCCACCTTAGGACAACTCATATGATCGAGATGATTATTGCATTGGATTTCTCTTTTTGAGACGTCCAATTTTGATATAAATATCATCTCATTCTGACAAGTAGAAATGGAATTTTGAATTTATTCTCTCTCATGCACAAGTTGTCAAGGTCAGCCTCAGTCAAATGTAGGCTCATGAAGCCCAATGGATGTGTCTCCTCACCCTCAACAAAGTGTATAAATAGGAGTGACCTCTCTCTCATTTGGACATCACTCATCTCATCACATATCTCTCTCTCTCCTCTCTTGATTGGTTCATACATCTTAGAGGCAACATCTTCCTACTTTGCACATGTGAGAGAAGGACGATTTTCTGGGTTAGTTTGTTGGTCGAAAATTTTACAAAATAGGTCAACATTGACTAGTGTTGACCAAAACTGTCTAACCCTGTGTTGACTTAGATCTTAAGGGAAGAATTATGATTTTTCAAGGCCGCATTAATTGGCATAGTTTTCAAGGTGATTGGGATAGTTTGATTGGTTTTATTTCAGCACTAACTTTGGCCTTTGACCGCATAAATTACAATAGTGTTTGACTGGTTTGACCAAACTGTTGAAATTTACACAAATATTCTCTTGAAATAAAGCTTCAGAAAATGGATGAGTTGGAGAGACATATGAGTGATGAGTGTCTAGATATCCTTGTTCATGCATTTCATCATAAACCTCATCTTGGTCTTCACAAACCTGGTCTTGAAATAAAAACCCAGAAAAAGAACAAATTTCTAAAAAAACAAATATATGATTATCTTCATACCTTTGATCATACAAAAATTTACAAGCCTACTGTAAATTTTCATCAATTTCAGAAAATAGAACTTGACTGCCATCATTTAAATCATGCTTAGTTTCCTTTTCATCCAATATATCAACCACCATTTCTTCTTGGTAATGGAAAGGTTTCTCGTTCAAAGCTTCTAGAATCTCTTCATCCATGAATTCTTCCTCACCATATGTATTTTCCTGAATTTGGATAAAACCCTCAAAGTGTTCACAACAATTCTCAACCAAAGACAAAGAAGGATGAGATTCTATGTATTTTTCAAAAAATGTTGAATGAAAATATTTAAGAGAATAAATACTAGAAGATGGAAAACTTTCATACCAATATCTCTCTTTTTCCTCCAAGATATCCATGAACATTTTCATCAGGCAGTCTTCATGAAATTGAACCTTAAGTCTATGCACGTGCATGTGAAACATTACCAAATGAAGAGCAACATTATCTCCTTTTTGATCTCTGAATTTTGGCAAATAAGTTTGCCAATCTACACAAGGCATGTGATTTGGAAAGCCTAGAATATGAATGTGATACATTGGAGCATACCTTGCAGATCTGTAATCCATCTCGAACCAATAGAGTTTTTAGTGAAGCCCTAATTTCTGGATCTTGTTGTCCAAGGAGTCTTTGGATCAGGTTGAAATTTTATTGGAGTAGTCAGGTGAATGGTTCAACTTTCATATGTCTAACCGTTGTCCACCATCAGCAACCATATCTGAAACTTTGATGATTCTTCCCGGAGAAGATGAAACCTTTTGTTCGTCAGCAACAACGCCACTATGTTAGCACTCTGTAAATTCCTCCAAGTTGAGGAGAGAAATCCCAGAGGTGACCACAAACTGCTTTTAGGCTAATTTCCAGCCCCCTAGCCTTATAGAAGGCTCTCTCGCTATGTTCTTCTATCAAGAAATTGAATGGATGAATGGATTTTGGTTTTAGGCTTGTTATGATAATCATAGTGAAAAAAAAAAATAAATAATGGCTACAAGGTGAAAGAGAGATTCCATTGGGCATGGAGTCGAAATACTATTTCAGCAACCAATCACAATCAACTGAGCAGTTTGAACTAGGGAAAGGTAGGCACACTTCTGCATCTACAAAAATAGTTGTAGTATGGATGAGATGAAATGAGAGTAAGGGTCCATTAAATATAAATCATGTATAAATGAATATTATATCTAACTTCAAAAGAAAACATTGAAATTGTTTGATAAGCATGAGAAGGTTACCAATGTAAAATTTGCAACACAATTTTATTTCAAGCAATTAAGAAGCAAAGGTACATGTAAAAAATAGAAGGGAATACAAATCACAAAGAGAGTCACATCACCATTATGTCTAACACAAGAATCCTGGAACAAAATAGTCCCTGTGTTGATGTATTGTTCACTGCTTTAAAACTTTCTCCATTGTTTACATAGTTTTTTTCTTTTCACTCCCGAATTCTCTTTTACATGCCTTTACATTGTTAAATACGATAAGGAATTCGAAATTAACACTCTATGTGGTCGAATTCATTGCACATAAGTCTAATAGGCTAGATACAATGCATCTTCAAAAAAGCAAGAATCTACCATATCGAAATTGTCACAATTTAGAAACATCACTAAATTAAAACTTAAAATAGTTTAGAAACATCATGTCTAGAAAATAAACTAAACTAACTTATACACACTAAAATAGCTTCTAGAAGTCCCAAATTACAAATATACTAAAATAACCATGATTGGTATACTTGCGCAGCAGAGGGGACTAATATGTTTGTGCAACAGAGGGCACTGAATTTCTAGAAAAATAGGGTTCAAATATGAGCTCATATATCCCGAATACTGATATATTTTACAAAATTGAGGGAGTTTTTTGTATATGAGAGTTTCCTTGATAGAAACCTCTATCAGTTTCCAAAACGTCCTCTTCGGGTCCTCAAACTATCCACCCAAACATCATAACTAAATCAAGAAATGCCAAAACCTGAAAAACAGACTGTAAAGATGCATTTGAATATTCCAATATATGACACCTATTTGGAAACTAAAGGATTTTTTTTTTCTTTGGCCTGTTCTTGGAAAACACCTCTTTAATTTTTCTAAAATTCAACTCCATTTTATCGGAAACATCTTTTTAAAATGATGACAAAAACAATCAATTTCAGAGTAAATTCGTAGCAGAGTGTAGCAGACCTCCTTGGTTGATATGGCTGCAGATGGTTATGTGCAATGCTTCATGTGTATATGTGCTTGAGATGACCTAGTGGATATTTAGAATCCTCTTATTTCTTCCCTCCATGCTTGCATACCTCCAAAATGGTTGTTCTCAATTTGCACAGCATTTGCGCAGTGACCTCCTTTCTTCAGAGTTTTCAAACACTAGCTTTCTATTCACAACTTCTTTGAGAACGAGTTGCAATGAGGTGGGAATGAATGCATATTTTTTAAAAATTGAATTTAGTGCCTCCATATGCCTTGTTTCATGTCATGAGGATGAATGGTTGAGTGGAGGAAGAGGGAGGTGACATGAGGATATCATTTACTAATGAGACCAATGATGAGAAGTGAAGATCACTAATAGACTTATGATGAATGAAAACCCCATGAAACGACCCCTTGAACCCTCAAAAATTCATTTTCCCTCCATGATTACGCATTTGAATTTATGACCTTATGACCTTCTCATAAATTTTAGACTTGAGACTTTCACAAAATTCAACCTTAGATTCAAAGACTTCTTTATGACATGAACCTTTACAATGGGGACGACAGCCTGTGACACACACAAACCATTTAATATAGACACCTTTAGACTATGAGACCTTGTGATTCATAGGCTAAATTTTACAAACATACCTCCAAAATGGAATAGTAAGATAAACAAGCACTATGATTCCTAGACTAGAGGACCCTAACAAGGTGAAGCAAGCATTTCTCTAGGAATCTCTAAATTCACCTTGGCAACTTCTACATAATTTACATGTATATCTCAATCGTATGTATTTATTTGATGATTTCCCTACTTTGGATATCACTAGCATCCTCGGGAACCCTAATCATGTCATAGGGAAGATAGTATGTGGCGTACCCTTCTTTGATGGCAATCCATTCTTTGCGATCGATCATGTAGAAATTTTTATTGCACATACTTCCAAGATTAAAGTGGTCCACCAAGATGTCCTTATGTTGTTTTTCAAGACATGCCTCCATGGTCATTATTCATGGTTTCTTAATCACGGACCTAGGGTCATCCCATCCATTGAGAAATTATTTGACAACTTTCTCCAACATTTTCATATATGTCCTATACTAAATATTCAAGAGGAAGTCTTCATTAAGCATCATGATCTAGATGATCAGCAAGGAGGAGGGTCCTTCCTGGATCCACATAACGAGAAAAGTGATGAATATAATTTTCAAAACACATGTGATAGGGAGGATGAGTCTATGGAAAGTGAAGTCAAGGTTAACCCTAGTTTTCCCGAGGATACTATTTCTGACAAACCACCTTTGGGAGACCTTGGAGAAAGTGATTCTATAACCCCCTCAAACATTGATATCATTGACTATTTACATATTGAAGAAGGGAAATGTAAAATTCATGGGAATCATTTTGACAAAGACCTTATTTATGACACCTATGATGATGATATCAATAGAACCCCTTTCATTCCTCGCATCCCTGGGGTTGTAGTTGAATTGCATGTGGACCCTTTCCTCAACCCTCCATGTACTAATGAATCCTTCTCTCACCTGAGTATGGTTATCATGAGAAACCTGCCTCTTGATTCTCCCCATGTCATGAGTTTCCCTTTCCTTCCAATCATGACCCTATGGGGGTCATAAATCATGATATAAATGATAAAGACCATGATGGGGATAATATGTCTGAGGTTGCCATCCATGAGAGCTTTATGAGCTTGATTGTTGATATCTCTATCTTTTGGTTGGAAGAAAGGATCTGGTGGAATAGATTAAATCCCCTTGTTCCCTCTCCCTCTATGATTCTCCATGTGTCTTCATTTTATTTTCCCACCTCCCGCCCTTGTGACCTTCCATCTTGTCATTTCTACCCTTGTCGTTTGATATATCACATGAGTAAGTAGAAATACAGTTGTTTTCATATTGACTGGATGATATGTTAGTTGCATTGGGTTTATGATTACACTTCGTACTTGGGTGATGTAATATGCGTATTAGAGTAGCATGTATTGCATACTGATTTTTCGCATTAGAACTAACATCATATGATATTATCATGCTATATTAAAATTGCATTTAGATTTAAATTGTTATTTCTTGTTGATTTCTTTTTACTTCTTAATACAAGCATGGGTGATCATAATACGCCACAAAATCATGCTTCCCCATGTACATGATTTGTGATATGTGAAAGTGAAAGGTATACAGTCCTAAGGGATTGTTGGTTTTCTCATGACCTCCCATTTGAGTATGTATGTGCACTATTCTAAGAGATCAGGTCCCAATTGGAGCCATATGTTACCCACCACTTTATGGCTAGCACCCATAGGAGAAAATTTTCTCCTAGATGGTCCTCAGTCGGTAGCCAACAGCACCTTATAGCCACCAGATAGCTTGATGTGTCACTATCTCTGCCATCTAAGCCATTCATGTGGCCCCTTTCCTATCTTTTATGATCTTATGTTTAAAGGTGGGCCTCCTGACCCCGAAGGCATGGCTTTTCATTGGTGTAGTTGAGTAATATTTTTTACTTATCATGGACACTTTTGGGCATGGATTGGTGGGGGGATTCAGCAGAAAGAGTGGGATAGGTTTGTACTCTTGTCTTCTCTTCCCGATTTGGTGGTTAGCCTTGTATCCTAGTCCTATTGGATCTCCTTTGTTGGCTATTAGATTTAGGCCTAACACTACATGGGAAATCCCTGATTTTTGTTGTGTGTGTTGATCAGTGGTTGTCATTGATGTCAACCCAAGCAGCACCATGGACTACCCCAATATTCCATGGGAATTTTGACTTGAAAAATTAATCTATTTTGAGTCAAGGATCTTTTATGGATTTTTCTCGTCGAAATGTTTCCATTGATATATGGCACGCCAAGTAATTCATCATGGTTTGAGAGATATTCGTGTTTGGAGTTAGTAACCCCAGTTAGTGGGCTAAAACCCTATGGGGTTGTGGCATGGCATTCATAATTGGTTGTGGTCATTAAATAGTCAATAATTAATAATAATAATAATAAATCATAAAATCCCTCCAACATTCACTTATTGAGGACGCTCTCAACTCAAGACATTCATATCAATATTGACCCTCATATCCTCCTCTAATAGGGATTTTGTGGCTTCAAATAGGTCATTGTGGAAATTTCGCTATAACCTTTTTTTTCGAAGCTTCAAAATCTGAAATTAAAACCCATTTGAGCCAAAATACAGATGAGCCTCGTTACCCAATTTCAGATCTTGGTTCGCTATATTTTCGGAGATATGATCTAAGGATATTAGGGTTTTGGCGGGCTCCCGAATTCCATGTCAAACAGGTGACATTGGGAAAATCATCATAAATTTCTCTCTCAAAATTGGATTCAAATTTTGTAAATAGTCACAGAAAGAGGATGGACTGTAGTTTTTTGAGTACCATTTTCAGGGCCGAAGGTCACAACAGTGACACGTGGCACTTCATACAAGTTCGCTCCATTGAACCAATCTATAACCAGGTCATTGTGGGAGATTGGGCATAGCTATTTCTTGAAGAATCCAATATTGATTATACCTATGGGGTTGGAAATAAGACTCAGAGGGCTACTATAGGACGAAATTTCAAACCCTAGAGATTTGAAATTACATAGATACAACATATTCAATATCAAGCTCCTAGAAGGAAAGAAAAAGCATGCATTCAAGGATCACTGCAGTAAGGACCACACATCAACAGTCAAGGGTAAGTCTCCTACAGCAAGGTATGTATGATTACTATTTAAATTTGAAATATGAGTATCAACTCTGACATATGTTTTTGCAGGACAACGTAATTACATACAGGGTCTCGATTATATCTCTGTGTGTCTATATGTCACAGTTAGTTTTGATACCACATTTCGGATGTCTTATTCTTGATACTACACATTTGATGCTACACCAAGTCTGCTAAATCTATATGATGTTGTAAGTTCATGTTACTTGTATTGTCATAGTTGATAGAATGGTCTTTGTGGTTGTACTTAGAACTTGGTCCATCACAAGTTGAGGGTCTATCATCAGTTTTTATTGAATATATCTTTAGGCCAGTTTTGGATATAGTCCTGCATAGATTCCAGGCCTATATCAAGAGTGGTAGTGTTTGTCTACTGCTACAACAAGTCAACAACAAAAGTGACAAGCACACTTCAGGTACGCATTGTAATTTTAATTCATATTTATTCATTATTATGCACTTACATGTGTTTTGCAAGCAAAGGTAAGTTGAAGGGTATTTTGTTTTGTTTTGGGATTGGTTTCGCCAGGAAAAATTTGCATGCAAGTAGAAGAATATTCAAGTACAACTTCAAGCAAAAATTCAAGAGCATAAGTATCAAATCAAAGGAAGAACTGCAGGAAGACATCCTTTAAAGACATGACAACCATTCGTATATTGTGAAGAAGTGTCAAGGCAAAGAGTCATCATTGTAAAGTTGTAAAACATTCATTTGTAAAAGTGTCATCATTAGAAGATTCATTATTGTAAAAGAGTCAATCTACCTAGAGTCGAAAAGGCATTATTGGGAGGTATAGGAGTCTCTATTGGGATGATGTCATGGTTGGGTTGCAGGTCATAGAGTAATTGGGTGTTTGGTCAAAATCATTGTAAATCATATTGTATTGTGGATCGTTGTCCCTGGTACGGGAATCCACACTCTTGTCTCATTTCAGTCATTATAGGGTGCCTAGGAGGTGTTAGGTTGGTGCATGAAGTTGCCTACATGTTGGAACTTGTGAACACTTCAGGGTGGTAGGTTGGTCTAGGATGTTGGAGCATCCATTTAGTTGACTACTAAAGAAACCAGGGCATTGGAGCGTCATTCCAATGGGAGCTAGAGAAGAATGATTTTCTAGAATTCTAGGAAGTTTTTGATTTCATTTCAATTGGGGCTGAAGATTAAATCATTTATTAGAAAAGCATTCAGTGGTTTTTTACCGTAGGGGGTTTTCCACCAAAAATTCTTGTGTCTACTTTGTTCTTTTATTTATTGTTATTACTACGTAAACATTAATAATAATTGAATATTAACTAATGCTCTAAAAAGATTTAAAAGTTCTAATTGCTAAGAAATACGGATTCCACCCCCCCCCCCCTCTCAATATTTCCAACAATGTGTTGCACTATAGTTTAACCCATAGCCATATGTAATATCTATGTCATATATTTTTTTAGCATAAAGTTTTAACTAATGTTTTTAAACATATGGTTTTGATTTATGAATTCCACTATATGGCTTTTGCTCATGTGCGCCCACCATACAAACACCATAGGTTTCATACATTTTGTTTTTGCCACTAACCCTTAGGTTTAGAACACGTAGTTTTATCCCAAACTCTTACCATGCATATTTTAACTAATCAAACCTGATCTTTCCACCATTAACTTGTAACTACAATATGAACCTGGAAATGAGATTTGTGCCCCGTGTTGAACTGCAGAAACACCACATGACCAGCAAGGCCCCTTTGGCATCTTAACTTTGACGGACGATTTCTCCTTCATCCGGAGACCAAATGACAAACTGAAAGTATTTCCAGATTTATAACGATGAGCTCTACTGCTTGGCATTCTTTCTGAGAACAACTGAAACCTTTGGATTTGTAAAAACTAGATAATCCTCATGGATCATCTCTAGCTGAGAGGGAGAGATAGACACAACATTCTTGTCTTCACTTGAGAATAAATAATGGAGGATTGGGTAATCATATGGCATTTGATGCTCTTTGAGGATGTGTAGGGCATCCAAGATAAGAGTAGGCAAGAGGACCGATATTCTTTGAGGGTGGGGAACCCAAGATAATAATAATCCTAGGAGGTCATACTCAATGAACACCTGAGTGGGTATGTACCTTGAGATACAATGATGAAGGTGTCTATAATCATTGGTCTCGCCAACATTGTGCTCTAATCTAATGAGAGATAGAATTTTCAATCAAGGCCTTGTTGTGGAAACAATGTTGGTTAGTATGATGCTATAACAGATGAATTGCCAATTCGATTTCTCTTATGTGAATTCTTCATATTGAAAATGTCCAAACACCTTGTAATGATTTATGAATACCTCCCTAGTTAAGAGGGAGTGTTGAAGAAAGTGTAACTAGCTTCGTTATTCATAAATGTAATTTTGATATTTGTACTTGTAAAAGAAAAGAATTATTACTTTTGTAAATTGTAAAAATGAGTTTCTTGCTCATTGCATAGGTCAAGCACATGTTTGAGTGCTTCTAGGAAAGTCAAAGAGTCAATGTAATTGTTAAAGACACATGTGAGCAAGTTACACTATGTAAACCTATGTATTAGGGTCAAAGAAATATGTTAAAGGTGATCCTCCAAAGCAAAGACAAGTCTCCTCTTCATGTCAGCTCAAAGAAATCAATTTTTAGTGCACCTAAAGTCAATTTGGCCTCACTAGCTCAAGTTGGCCCAATAGGAGGGACAAACTCCTATATATAAGGCCATTCGACCTCACAACTAGACCATCAATCATCTCTGAAATCAACAAAGAAGAAAGGTCGAAAAAGAAGTGTGAAAAATGAGCATAAAGGTGATTTTATGGCAGTGAAGAAGAAGGAAGAGAAATTGAGTTTGGGAGGGTTGTTTTGGGGCTAATCTCTACCACACGTGTGAAGGAAGAAGGGTCACTATGATGTCATAATATAACCCTAGGGGAAACAACATAAGAAGAGGTGTTTTGGGTGAAAAATAGGCTCCAAATAGGCCTCCATCTCAAGTGAATTAATTCTCACCTAAAGCGAAGGAAAGAATCAAGGAAAAGGACCAAGTACAAGTCTATATCAGCCACACGTGTAAAGAAATCAAACTTGCAGTAGGGTAAAGAGGATCAACCTCTCAACTTGGAAATATATCTCTAGGAAGGTCTCCTTCTCTAGCCTAAGTGTCAAGGAAAGGGAATATTTACAAGCGAAGTAGAGAAGAAAAGGAAGACTCCAAAGAAGAGGTCTCTAAGGAGACCTAGGGTTTTTGTAGTTGCCATAAAAAGAGCTTTCAGTTGTTGGAAGAAGTGTGAAGGAAGAGATCAAGGTGAAAAGCAAAAGGCGTTGATTGAAAGACAAAAGGAAGAGAAATTGTGTCTTGTGCTTGGAGGATCTATTGGTCAAGGGCCTGAGGTTTTGCATTTGTCAATTGAAGCTTCAATAAGAGAAATTTGCAGAAGGGTTTTCCTCTCTAAGAGAGAGAGGTTTTTCCCGAGCTAAGATCCAACAAGTTGTGTTCTTGTCTCTTTTTTTTTGGTAACTGTTTGACGAAGAAAGAGATCAAACACTAATAATAATAAGAGAAGATTGTGTTAATAAGAAAAAGTAGAAATTTCTTCACTAATAGTTATCAGCGTCAGAAGAATCTCATTATAACCTAGATGCCCTAGATTCTTCAACAGGGTATGTTCCAAGAGAGACAATGATGAGGGTGTCTATAAATCATTGGTCTCACCATCATTGAGCTTGGATCTTATGGAGAGAGAGAGATGTTAGTTAAGGTGTTTCTATATAAAATGTTGGTTACTATGATGCTAAACAAATGGGTTACCAATCTGATTCTTCTTATGAGAAATTCTTTAGATTGAGAATGACCAAGTACCAATATGAATACCTCTCTAGTTAAGAGGGAGTGTTAAAAAGTGTAACTAGGTTCGTTCTTCATAATGACATGTAATTATGATTTTTGTGTAAGAGATGTAAAGAAGAAAAATAAAATTATTGTATTGCTTGCATCATGGGTTTCATGAGAAAAATATTTTATTTTAGTTAAGGTTCACATTGAGATCCCTTAGGGATATTTTCATCTAGTCATAAAAGTATAAAGATTCATTTTCATGAAGACATGTTACACATTG
Source organism: Pinus taeda (assembly GCA_000404065.3). Lineage (NCBI taxonomy): Eukaryota > Viridiplantae > Streptophyta > Pinopsida > Pinales > Pinaceae > Pinus > Pinus taeda. Next base: position 80,425 of record APFE030300521.1, on the reverse strand, counting down.
TAAATAATCACACTTGTATATGTAAATTCATCCTCGAAGACCTTGTCACTAGCCCTCTTCAAGTCAGCCTACAAATAAGATATTATTCCAGAAGATGATGTCAGCCTTCCTTAGGTGATCATGTGGGCCTAAAGGACATGGGAAAATGAGTATATATAGAAGTGCTCGGCCTCATTTGGAGGCAACTAATTTGATGAAGAAAGCCTACTATCATAAGTGTGAAAACATCTAAGAAGGACTCAAAAAGAGTAGCGAAGGATGAAGGAAGGATAGTGAAGGGAAGGAACATTTTGGAGGTCTATTTTGGGCCAGTATACTCTCACACGTGCAAAGGCACCATAACAGAAGGCATCAAGAGAAGGTCAAAGGATTGCAGCTAAATTGAGGTGATCTTGTTTGGGTAGAACATCTCACTAGAAGAAGTCAAGTAGAAGTGCAATAAGTCTCTCTCTTAAGGAGACTATTCAAGGAAGCGAAAGCAACCTAGGGTTTTTGTGGAAGGGTTTGGATCTACAAGAAGAGATTGAGATTCTAAAGGAATCCGAGAAGGAGAAGAGGAAGAGCAGTAGGAGGCTAGTGACTTGGTCTTGGGAGGACTCTAGTGTCAAGGGTCTTTGTCATGGTCTTGGTGTTCATCAATTAAAGATCTATAAGAAGACTTTCGTTTGGGTTTTCCTCTCAAAGAGTAAGAGGTTTTGGCCTTGGATGAAAAACCTATATCCTATGTCTCTTGTATCATTATTTGTTCATGTTATGGTAATTGTCTTGATGAAAAGAACACAATAATAAGTATAATAAGGAGAATATCATAATCAAGAAGAAAAAGTCTATCACAATAAATTATCATAAGTAGAGAAATCACCTAACTATTGATGCCTTAGATTTCTCAATAACCAGTCCCCCTGTCAGGTGTATCCAGTGATCTTCCACCTCTGACTATATCCCATTTATCCAACATGTATCTGGATTGAGATCTCCTCCCATAGGCTTCATTAGTTTTCTCTTCTTGCTCTTGACTAGTCCTCAACTATCTCTATTTTTGAAATTTTGACAAGCTCTGAAGAATTGTTGCATTGACTTCTACCTTCTTTTCCTGAGCCCTTGTAATTATTTCCTAGGACTCAACCAACTTGCCATTGTCTACTTTGCAACTTCTAATCTTTTCCCTCAAACTCCTCAATGTGTCTTCTATGCCAAGAGAATACCCATCTCTTTGTTGCCCATGTAATCTATAGGGAGTGTCACATGAACTATAGTCTACTTTTTTTCTCATCATATTTGATTCTCTTCTTCTTGCAGGCAGGCCATGTTAGATAAACCAAATAGATACCAAAATCAAAACCATACCTCATTTATATTCAAGGGAAGCTTATCTCATCTGCAAAATCAGTCCACATTAGCATGTATTGTGCTAATATATACATAATCATAATCAAATCAATATAAAAACATCACGCATGACCATACAAACTATGTATCATGACCACATGCATGAAAACCATAACCATGACAACATAATATTTTACCCAAAGAGAGCACAACCCCTCTGATACCACACTATAACTACCTCCTCCCACATTTACCCATTTCACCAGTTTCTCGAGGTAAACATGAGCTGAGGGTCACTATGATAAGACTTAACCTCCTATATGACCTTAAGGAAATGGATTCGACAACTTAAGACCTTACTAAATTCCCTATGGTGTTACAGAACCTCCAGGAGCTACCCAACCTCTTCAAGTGTCCAACCCCTAAGATAACTCACTTTTTCACTAACCTATAGCCTCAGCTACTTCCTTGACAAGGCCTCCAAGTGATTGTAAGCCTCCAATCACTCCCATAGGCCTGCTTCCCAACAACTATGGACTTTTCCAAACAGTTCTATGCCAGTAACCCTGAATTCTAAGCCACTTTTTCAAGGCTAGGACTTAGGCCTCTTCCCAGAACTCAATGAAACTTCCAGAGATGATGAATCACATAGAAACAAGGCTTCCAAACCAATACTTGACCTGACCTCTGCCAACCAAAGCTAACATTTTGTCATGATAAACATGCAACATATAGGTCATGAATGCACATCTAATCATAGGGAACTGAAACTCGTATGAGCTTTAACAAGAAGGACCAATGCCTTCTCACAATAGTTGTCATAATACCAATTAGGTCATGCATTCATTAACCAAAGATTTAATTAATGAAATGTGATAAGAGTCATAATTAGATATGTCATATAACCAAGCTTATAACCAGATAGATAACAATGATAGAACAACCATTAAAGCCACATAATAACAATTATATTTAATTATCAAAGGCTAGAGAAACTTAGCTCTTGTTAACCACATGAAAAATCCAACCAAGTTAGAGATTTCCATGTACCACCCGACCATAGATTGGGCTAAACCAAATCATTCTTTTAGCCAATCACCCTCGTGCCATATTCCAAGAATGAATGTGGGATCTCATGGGATTAACCAATCCATAAACAACTAAGGGGATCCATAGGTTAAACCACCTCCACCCACACCATATCGTGATCTCACCTAAACCGGCTTTGAGATCACAAAACTAAACCGAGCTTGAATGCCTCATAATTCCTTCACCAACCCTTGAGGAATTTTCTTGTCTCTATACACCTATTGAGGGCTTCCCGGAGAAGACCATCTCCACTGCCATCCCTTGGGATTTTCCTAAGACCACCTCATTCGGATCCCGGAAATATAGAGCTCAACCAAGAAAGAATCCAATCACACCATAGCTATCAGGAAATGGAAAGGAAAGGCTAAAAACCACAGTGAAAACCCAGCAAAATCCATGCCACTGAAAACAATGAAACCAAATATACACATGCACAAACCATGCATTCCAAAACTAGCTAGGAAATCACATATCCAACCTATTACCTGCAAGTATTCATGTTGAAGCTTCTTGATCCAACCTCTCCTTGCTTGATCATTTCTTTCCTTTGTTCTCCTTGTCCTTCCTTGTCCCTTGTTTGCCTGTTTTCCTTCTCCTCTTGGTGGTCTTCTTCTCTCTAAAAACCAATTCTGAAAATGAACTAACCAAAGGCTACAAATTGATGCTCTGATGTATTTTTATTATTGATGCCTCTAATTTCTTCATTCTCCTTAATTTTCCTTCAGTTTCCTCTTCACATGCAACCTATGACCTTTCACACTCTTCTTCTCCTAATTTCTTTTATTTTCATAAATAAAATGACAAAAATACTTTTTTTCCTTTTCAAAGCCTTTTCCATTGCCTTTGCCAATTTCCCTTAGCCATAATACACTACAAGTGATGCCCACTAGGGTATTTTGCCCAACATTTATTATGGAATAAGTGTCACTTGACCTTGGTCTTATTTTTCCTTTATTAACTTTTATTACATGAAAGTTTAACCCCGGGTTGTTACAAACCCCCTTATTGAGCTTGGGGACATCTATATATGCTAAAGACCACTATGGAAGGGCATGTAATTATGAGTTGTTTGCTTGTGTTTCATGATTTGTAAGCTCTTTTACTTAATTACTCTAATGATTTGTCATATTGGAAGGCAAGGGGATGCATTGGATCTTATGCAGGATAGCATATGGGTCTTCATTTTGGATTTGGTCTCTCTATACGGTGTCTAATCCCTCTAGAGGGCCACAGTGTATTTGTAGGGTGAACGTAGAGATCCATGGGCCTCCACCATAGTAGATAACACTTCATGGATCCCTAGAACCATTCAGTTATTGCTTGTGTTCCACCTTTTCGATGAGGATGATGCACTTGGATCACCATGCCCAGTCAGCTTCACACATGTAGTAGAGGTTCCAAGCTCCATATGAGGATGCGTCTCACCAAGGGAGACAAAGGGAGGGCTTGTACAATCATCCTAGACCTTGCATATGGTTTATAGGCATTATTGATCTAGTGGGAGACCCATGAGGATGTCATTATGCCCCCACACCCACTTTGGGACACCACATGTGACTTGCTTGGATAGCAAGGGGCCAATCCCTTATTCACTATGTCTAGAGTCTATTCTCTCACCTTGGCACACTTTGGGCTCTAGTAGGCCTTCTCAATGGCCCAAAGACTCATTGTATTCAATATTTTTCCCTCTTGGGACGCTTATCTTTGTATTGTGGAGCTATCTTGGCAAGATTGTCATCAAAGGATGTTGTTGTTGCACATTATTTTATTATTTGGGGATTAATTAGGCCTAATTAGGCAAATCAAAATCTTTAGGAAGGATATAAATTGATGATATTTCATTTGAGTTTCATTATCACTTGGATTTGGATCATTTGTTTCTTCTGGGAATTTCGTTGGGCCTTTTGATAGATGAATTGGAGATCTAATGCATTTCAATGTTTGGAAGACTTTAATGTGTTGTCTTGGAGCTTCAATTTCTTTTCATTTTGATGATTGGGTAGTTGATACTCGTGATTACCTTTTGCATGCTTATTTGTAATTTTGCCTCATAAATTGTCTATGGAATATTTTCATTCATGAATTTGGTGTAGTTGCTCTTTCTGCAAAGTTATTTGGCTTTTCTTGGGATATATTTTTCATATGATCATTTGAATTATGGTGAATCATTGTCCTAAAGGTACATGAATGTTAGTGAATTGGCTTGATAAGTCATTGTTTGCAATATAAAGAAGTATAAATTTCCATGTGTAACCTAGTTGCTTAGGCCATACGAATTTGTTGGGGAACTCGGTTGGAATTAAGCATATATAAATGTTGATTTCAGTTTACTCCATTCGCCAACTAGCTAGGCACTGGTCTAGTCCAAGGTGATCACCAAATGAATATCTTTTACACCTCATTTCCCTCTTTTTTAAGCCCTAACCTAGAAAGTCATCTAGGGCATCACAAAAATTTTATTATACCCATCAAAAATTGATGAAAATTGGTGAGTTGCGTTAGTGAGTCCTATAGAGGTCCTCCAGATTTGAGTTTATTCCGACAGTGAAATCTCGAGATATCCCAAGCCCTAGCTTGGGAACCATTGCCCTTGTTTTCTTTGGGTTAGTGACTTCATTAAGGATCATTGCATTCACATTCCAAGAGAAATCTAATTCCTTTGATCTTCTTCTCCTCCCTAATTTGGAAAATTCCATTAGTGTGTTAATCAACCCCAAACCCTTGACCTTGTTTTGGCCCACTAGGGCTTCTTTGTCGTCCCGCAACATTTCAACTCCAATTCCACAAGGACCGCTTAGAAACCTTATTTTTCTAGGATTCTTGGGGTTAGGGAACCTCATATCAAGAAAATACCTCACAATCCTAGGTCTAAGTATCCCCTAAGCCCTTCCTAGAGAACCCATCACCTTGCTTCCAAAGAAAGAAAGCCAAAATATGAGCCTCTCTTGTGAATAGGCTTTAGGAATCACTCATCATCTCATAATTGATCTATTCATCCTTACGATTCCTCTTATACTGGGTCTCCACCCATTAGTGAAAGTCTGTAAATAACAAGGAGCTTTAGTTGAGGTGACAGTGGGCTATTGCTCCATTGTTGCCCCTTAGCCTAGGAGATTCTCTATATGGTCCCTTCCTAGGACTCTTGCTAGTTTGAGCGGTAACAGGCATAAATTTCCTCTAATGTGTGTCATCCCTAGCTACAAATCACCTTCTTATAATTCACTTAGGGAGAAATTCCTTAATGAGGAGTTTGAATGTGTTAAGGCCTAGTTGGAGAGCATTAAAAACTCATGGAAGACCATTGGGTGCATAATTATGTCATATGAAAGGACCAATCAAAGGGGTATAACAATCATCAAATTTATTTGTGCTTTCTCTAAAGGAACCATGTCCCTAAAGTCCATTGATGCATGGAGGAGATAGATAAGGCAGTGACGAGGTTTTGGTATCATGATAGCCTCCCATTTAACTATGCAAAGTCACCTTTCTTTCAACCCGCGATAGATGCAATTGCATGTGTCGGCCCTAGATACAAAGCACCTTCTTATAATTCACTTAGGGAGAAAGTCCTTAATGATGATTTTGAATGTGTCAAGGTTGTTATGAATATAATTCATATAAAAATAATAAATTATAAACATAAATATAAATATAATAAATAATTATTAATTAACTAATGGTTAGTTAGTTAGTAATGAAGAGGCATGTCTTAGAGACATGACCATTCATGAAAGGGAACATGCCTAGGTATATAAGCAAGCCCTCATTCTCATGCATATCTCATATCAATTCAATATAGTTACATGTCTTACAATGGATATTTACGTCTTTGAGGTATTTTAAATATTTCCACTGCGTATATGACTTTTGGTCGTTACAAAGGCATAGTTGAAGAGCATTAAAAGCTCATGGAAGACTACTAGGTGCACAATTATGTCAAAAGGGTGGACATATCAAACGGGTAGAACAATCATCAACTTTATTGGTGCTTTCTCTAAAGGAACCATGTTCCTAAAGTCCATTGATGCATGGAAGAGATAGATACGGCAGTAAGGAGGTTTTGGTATCATGATAAACTCCCATTTAACTATGAAAATTCACCTGTCTTTCAACCCATGGTAGATGCAATTTCATGTGCCAGCTCTGGCTACAAAGAACCTTCTTATAATGTTGAGAAATCCATAGAGTGGCAGTTAAACGATTTCTCTTATTATGACATTAACTTATGATGTTTTGATTAATATTATTAGATCCTTTTAATTATTTTTTCTTATCATCAAGACTAATGCCACGCAAAGAATAGAAGAGAAATCAAGGTGTAGGCATGTTGCTAAGGCAAAACCCCACTCTAGGGGAAAACTCGGTGAAAATTATTCCTTCAATAGATTCAAGATTAGACGAACAAGACCCTTACTAGACTAGAGACTTCCTCCATCAAGTCATCCTTGTTTGTTCTTCCTTTCACTTATCATTGTGTTAACACCAAACTGTGTTTGCACCAAGACATCATCATTGTAATACCACCAAGACATTATTAATATAAGGGCACCGAATTGATGTCACTGTGATACTATTGAACTAAAGTCATTGTGATGGCTCCGAACTGAGGTCACTGCGGTGGCACCAAACTGAAATGGCACCCAAACTGTGAGACTGAAGTGGCACCGAGTCACTATGACATATCACCGAAATTGTGGTTACTGTGGACGCATCGAACTGTGGTAACATTGAACCTGTGGTAGCACCGAACTGTGGGAGGCATAGTCTCGAACTGTGGTAACTTTGGAAACACCGAATTCCTCAAAGCTCTTCCCTATAATGCACTAAAACATCATCTCTAAGATCACCGCAATCTTCTGAAATCCGAGATTTTGTTGTGTCACCGAAATATTTCCTCTGAATTGTTGTCTGAACTTGTAATTTAAGTGAATGCCTTTAGACTTGTATATATAGTTGTATCTATGTGTGATAAGCCAACATGATTGCTTGAGCAATTGTATCTCCATTTTATGGTGATTCTTTTGGGGTTGTCTTGAAGAAGACTTGATGGAGAAGTCTTTGACCAAACAAACATGTGATTTTGACCCAAATAAATAATCCTAGAGCATACAATGGAGGCTTGACCTATAACAATTGACCCAATCATGAAACCCATGCTTTATTCCTTCAGGTAGGTCTTCATTAAATACATGAGGGAGAGACTGTTCAGTTCATCTCCCGATGACTGTTCATATTATTTATTTATCTATTTACATTATATTGACCCAATCATGAGGATTAGGTGTAAACATTCGCCCCCTTAATCTGAAGGGATGTTGGTGAGTCCAAGCATCATTCTGAATCCTTCAAGCTTTTCTCTTCCAAGCGCTTTGGTGAAGATGTCTACAATTTGCTCATTTGTGGAACAATGACAGAGATGGAT
>APFE030300521.1:53497-68232 GCA_000404065.3 Pinus taeda | reverse complement strand
TAATCATGAGTTGAACAACTTCAAGTGCAGAATGTGAGTCATAGAGTTCTTTCAGCTTTTGTAAGGCTTCAAAGGCAATTGAATATGACGAAATATGGTGACTCACCTCTTCATTTACAAATGTTGTGATTAATGCACAAGCTTTGCTATTCTTGTTTTCCCAAATGACGAGCTCTTTGTCTGAAGTAGGTTGTACTGGTTCATTGTATCCATCTCCGATACACACTCCTTTCCATAACTCATTGAAATTGAGTGTGTTTTATCATCCGGGACCATTCAAGATAGTTCTATTTGCCAGTGAGAACTATTTCCACCATGGATATGATTGAATGCATTCTGTAACAAAAACTTCTGCTGCAAAATTTTACTCTTAATGGGAAAAAATATACATCTGTTATGATGCGTTAAAGTATGGAATATGGCAATGTTTAAACAGCACATATATGACAGCCTTAAACAAGATCACTCCATTGATACATGGGAGAGCATACATTCAATGTACAACACAAATATCAATCTTCACCTATCACAGACCATAGTATTGCCAACAAAAGCAGCAAAAATATATTCACTGTGTATACATCCAGAAAATATTAAAAAAAAATATTGCTGCCAGAACACTGCATTACAACAACAGCTATATATCATGGAGCGATACCAGATCTCTGCTTCTCGCCAATCCGACCTGCTTACTGGAATGGCTGGAAATTTAGTGAGCTCAACGTGTAGCAGAATCAGTTCACAAAGGCAAAGTCATTTGGTCTTCTATTCGGAAATCAACGCACAGACCAGCTTATGCACAGTCTCACAGTGAGCAACAATGCATAAAATCCAATGCACCAGCGTACAGTCCTTCAAAAATTCTCAATACGCACCAGCGTACAACCCATAAAAAAGGAACAAAACCCACCAGCGTATAGTGGTTCAAAAAATTCTCAATACGCACCAGCGTACATACCATGTCAGACTAGCGTTAATTCAATACAGCGCCATTGTTTTCCTTTTGACAAGTGTTCCCATTTCAAATGGAGATATCTAAGAATCTATGCAATATTCACAAACAACATAATCATGGATATGCTCACTTAATTGCACTGTAATTATGAATCAACGCCTAGAGATGCTTCATTCCAATGCACAAATTTCAATCAGAGAATTAACACTCCAAGTTTCGCAGAGGGACAAAGGACGAAGCAAGGACAACTCTGAGTGGGAGCATAAAAATAGCAGAATACAAGAATTACAGGGTCAGACCAGCGTTAAAAATACTAGGAGCAGCGTATATGTGACAAATATGAAATAGCTTTTATATGGAGAAGCGTAATAACCAGGCAACGTATTAATGAACATCATATTAATCAGACAGCGTATTAATGAACAACATATTAACCAAAGGCAGAGCCTCACAATATCCATTCCTTGTTGTTGTGTTTTTCCCTCAATGTAAAAATTGGAAGTGTTAGAGCCACACAGGGTGAAAGGTGTGTGTTCATATCCCACAGTTGTCACTGTGATTGAAGCAGACGACTGTTAAGGGGAATATAAAAATGCATATGACACTGAATGGAGGGCGGACAGTTCAAAAAACGTATATAACACTTGAGTTCTGCAAAAATAGGCAGAACATAGGCAGGAAATGGAGTTACAAGGACAGGAATACTAAAATTATGACTGGCTCTGATACCATGTCAGGGCAGGCAGTAACTCCTCAAGGCAAAAAATGATTTGTGTTTATTCCTTCAGGTAGGTCTTCATTAAATACATGAGGGAGAGACTGTTCAGTTCATCTCTGATGATTGTTCATATTATTTATTTATCTATTTACATTATATTCACCCAATCACGAGGATTAGGTGTCAACAAATTAAAAAATTGTTTTGCTTTCTTTTGTCAAATATATTACATTTGACTTCAAGTAAAATTATGAAGATTGAACCTAGTTACATTCTTCAACACTCCCTCTTAACTAGGGAGGTATTCATATTTACATATAACCAAAGAGATACATGGAAGATCTCAAAACACATCAACTACGACGAAGTTTAGGCATCGCAATGCCATGGACTAGATTCCTAACCAGGGAAATCTATCTATTGGTCTCTATATAATTTAAGGCACTGCAATGCCACACAATAGATTCCTGACCAGGGAAATCTATCCAGTGGGACTAAGATGGACTCAAGCTTTCAACCTCTCTAGGTACCATTAGGCTTACTTGCTAACCATCAACCAAGGGATCCAGGCTTGTATCTGATGTCAAAGCTCAATGACCAACACCACCTTTTCAACTTTGGGACCTAGACATCAACCCAATGTGTCAAACATATGTCCTCCCAAGCAATGCTTCACTCACAAAGCCTCAACACTCCTTGATCCAACAGACCAAGAAAAAATATCTTCTGATCAAACTAATCAGTGACCAACATAATATTGAAAACTTCAAGAGATTTACACGTACAAACACAACCCCAATCAATAATATACTTTCACATGTACATAATCAAATACAAACCTTCGAGGTCTTTTAGAAAACAGATATTGCTTCTCAACACAGTAGGACTATCAATTGAATCTTTGACCAAAGATTCCTCAATCATACACTTTCCTTCCCTACTTCATATACAGTAGCATATCTTTCAAAAAGCATTATCCAATCAAAACTATGTTATGCCCTCCCTCTCAATCAAGGAGCTTCCCTCTATCCAGTCTCCCTCTAAATCTTAGGGAGATCTCTCTTATTTAGGCTCCCTCTTAACTCAGGGAGATCAGCTTCTTCTTTTCGACATCGGAGAATATTTTGATGCTTCCAACCATCTCATCAAAGTTATCATTACCATTATTATCCATGTCATTCTTATCACATCAACGAACATCTTCACCATCTTCAATATTGTGTACCTGCACAACTTAGACAGAAAGCACAACCAAATCTATAAAAGCATGAAGTTAGCCATATTAGAATCACGAAAGCATTTCAACTTTATATATATCAGATACCAAACAAGAGACACATATTCTTCAACATCTTGCTAGGGACTTTGTCATAAACCCTAGACAACTTCATCAAGTCTTATTTCGTAACATCTTTCATTACATCTAGGGTTTCAATGTTTCTTCCAATGGATGACATACCCTACAACAACATATAGCAAACCCTAAAAATAATTCAAACAAATATAGATCTACAAGATATCTAGCAACTTTCAAAATTCATATGTTAGACTTCCTACTAGGATTTCATACAAACCCTAGATTTCATATATAAACTTTTAACAACCAAAAACCAATTACAGCGCAATCAACAACATGACTAGCATCCACTAGGGTTAGCTACAAACCCTAGATTTTCTTATTTCAACCATCACTATATAGATTCACAGGTTTCATATTGTCATACTAGAGAATTTAACTATTATTAGGGTTTAGCTGCCAAACCCTAGATTTCCCAAACAACATCATCCTAGAATATCAAACTCAGACGAGGGCTTATAATAAACCCTAAGACTTATGACCATTAATAATTAGGTCAACACATATATCTAAGAATTTATCATCATGCATAAGCATATCATACGTCAGGCAACATATTAGACATATACCGACCTAAACCAAGCTAGGGTTTCAATCACATGAACACATATATAAACCTAGGGTTTCATTCCTAGGACTTTAAATACCTAACAAGGGATTTGCTTATAGGCCCAACCAAACCCTAAAGATCTAGGGTTTCATATCATAGCAAAGAAAATCCTACTATATCAAAACTTCAAAGGTTTGGGATTTCAGACAACATCATTTCAATCCTAACAAGTTAGGTTTTCATGATCATACTGAAATCCCAAACATGACATCATCAACAAAAATTTCAAATAGCATTTCCCAATAACCCTAAGTAGTTTTAGGGTTTCAGACATTAACATTAGCATACCCTTAGGTTAGGGTTTTCTGGAGAACTTGTCTAGGGTTCTATAAAATCAATCAAGAATATGAGGGGGGTAGATCTATCAAGTGATGAATCACCCAAAACAATAATCATTATGATTCAATATAGCTAGACATAACGACGTTAGTAATATAACGTAAATTTCAAAATAAGATGAAGAGGATTTTATAAGATGTATAGTCTAAGACATACCTGGAGATATTTCTTGACAAACTTTGTAAAGATTCCTTGGAAGTGTTATCTTTGTATTAAGCCATAATATTTTATACATGTAGTACATACAAGTACTACATGTGATACCAAGAACATGATTTAATTTCTTAAGTTAGAACTTCTCATTAAAGGAATTTTGAGGTCTAAAATGGGCCTCCTAAGAAAATGTACAACCAAAATAAAGTTTATAAGAACCAATAGGATTTGAGATGATGATGTCAACCATGGGGGATGATTCACCATTTTTGGAGTAAAAAAATAAAAAGATTAAAAAATAATAATAATAAAACTATTTTAACTCATATTTTCAACTTATCGCCCTAATGTTTTACTCAAATTTCAAGCATGAGTACTCGTTGGATGAAAATTTTAGTTCCTCATCCAAAAATTACCCATGTTGCATACTTTGGATGAACCCTACTACAAAAAAAAAAAACAAACAAACAAACAAACAAACAAACAAAACAAAAACAAAAACAAAAACAAAACAAACAAACAAAAACAAAAACAAAACAAAATAAAACAAAAAAACCCAATAACAACAACAACAAAACAAAACAAAAATAAAACAAAACAAAACAAAACAAAAACAAAAACAAAAACAAGAAAAAAAATGATTACATCATTGCAATCATGTTTTTCATGTATTCCTCATTTTTCGTGTAGCAGAGTCAATCGAAAGTATGCAACATGGGTACTCCTTGGATGAGAAATCAAATTTTGCATCCAACGAGTATTCCTGCTTGAAATTTGAGTCAACCCATAAAGAGATAAGTTGAAAAAATAGTTTTTTCTTTTTTCCCTCTAAAATTTGATGATGTAATCTAATCTTATTTTATTATTCACTATATTTTATAATTTCTTTAGGAGGCCCATTTTAGACCCCAAAAGTCATGGAGGATGGAGTCCTATGATATAGGAGATCAAGTTGTTCATTCTAAGTTACCTGTAAATCCTAGAAGTAAAGGTTTGAACATGAGACTTTTGTATGTTATCTAGGATTACAAATTTTACCCTAGACTAGCTATGAATCATTTAGATTTAGATATATTGAAAATATAAAAGCTTATGATTATACATACCTTGTGTTACATACCTTTGATTTTGATAGCCCATTAGACTTGTAGTGACAGTACTTACATGATTTATTTTTCCATATGCCAGACTTCGGATAGTCTTCAAATAAATTCTTTTGCTTTAGCAAATCCTCCTGTCGTTGCCTTCAAATGCATGACTAGAGTTGTTAGGGCTACTATAATCTCAGAGTACGTTGAAGAGGCTTTTGGACTTGTGATAACTCAATCCATTGTTTCTTCAACGAGGGGAAAACATAATGTATTGTTTTGACCTTGCACATATCAATGGCCATAGCAATGCTTCCTTATATCAATGCTTCGACCATACATCACTGAGCCCGAATTTTCCTTGTCAATATATACCGAAATGCATCACTTGTTATATCAAACTGCCTACTGAGGTTTGCACTGAACTTATATTGCACTTGTTTATGAGGTTACACGAAATCATCACCGCCATTGACCGAACTTCTTTACTGTGACGTATTTGAACCCGTCATTGAGACATTTGAACCTTCTCCTTCCTCTTCAAGTTGTCTTGAACTAGCTCATTGTAATCTTAGTTCTGTTAGCTCAAAAATGTCCATTTTGATTTTGACATGATCTTCAAGGCAAATGCAAACAGAGCCTTTCATTGAGGATGCTTCAAAGATGTATAAGTGGTCTTCAAACTGCCTATGACCTTGACCATAACTCTGATACAATGTTGAAAAATCCATAGAGTGGTAGTTAAACGATTTCTCTTATTATGACATTAACTTGTGATGTTTTCATTGTTATTATTAGATCCTTTTAATTATATTTTTTTATCATCAAGACTAATTCCAAGCAACAAATAGAAGAGAACACAAGATGAAGGCACACTGCCAAGGCAAAACCCCACTCTAGGGGAAAACCCGATCAAAATTCTTCCTTCAATAGATTCAAGATGAGATGACCAAGACCCTTACTAGACTAGAGACTTCCTCCATCAAGTCATCCATGTTTGATCTTCCTTTCACTTATTGTGTTAACACCAAACTGTGTTTGCACTGAGACATCATCATTGTAATACCACTGAGACCTTATTATTGTAACAGCACCAAACTGATGTCACTGTGATACTACTGAACTGAAGTCATTGTGATGGCTCTGAACTGAGGTCACTATGGTGGCACCGAACTAAAATGGCACCCAAACTGTGAGACCGAAGTAACACCGAGTCACTATGACATAACACAAAAATTGTGGTTATTGTGGAAGCATCGAACTGTAGTAACATCGACCCTGTAGTAGCACCAAACTGTGGTTATTGTGGAAACACCGAAATCCTTATAGCTCTTCCTTGTAATGCCACCAAAACATCATCTCTGAGATCACCGCAATCTTCTTAAGTCTTAGCTTTTGTTGTGTCGCCAAAATATTTCCTCTGGATTGTTGTTTGAACTTGCGATTTAAGTGAAGGCCTTTAAGCTTGTATATATAGTTGTCTCTGTGTAATAAGCTGACATGATTGCTTGAGCCGGTGTGTTTCCATTTTATGGTTAGGCCGACTTGAGTTCATTGAGCAAAGCCAACATGATGGTGATTCTTTTGAGGTCGTCTTGAAGGAGACTTGATGGAGGAGACTTTGACCAAACAAACATATGATTTTGACCCAAAGAAATAATCCTAAAGCCTACAAAGGAGGCTTCACCTATAACGATTGACCCAAGCATGAAAACCATGCTTTAATAAATCAATTAATAATTCATTTTGCTTTCTTTTGACAAATATATGACATTTGACTTCAAGTACAATTATGAAGACCGAACCTAGTAACATTATTCAACATATAATTCACTTAGGGAGAAAGTCCTCAATGAGGAGTTTGAATGTGTCAAGGCATAGTTGGAGAGCATTAAAAACTCATGGAAGACCACTAAGTGCACAATTATGTCAGATGGGTGGACAGATCAAAGGGGTAGAACAATCATCAACTTTATTGGTGATTGCTCTAAAGCAACCATGTTCTTAAAGTCCATTGATGCATGGAGGACACAGATATGGCAGTGAGGAGTTTGTGGTATCATGATAACCTCCTATTTAACTATGCAAAGTCCCCTTTCTTTCAACCCATGGTAGATGCAATTGCACGTGTCATCCCTAGCTACAAAGCACCTTCTTATAATTCACTTGGGGAGAAAGTCCTTAATGAGGAGTTTGAATGTGTCAAGGCATAGTTGGAGAGGATTAAAAACTCGTGGAAGACTATTGGGTGCACAATTATGTCAGATGGGTGGACAAATCAAAGGGGTAGAACAATCATCAACTTTATTGGTGCTTTCTTTAAAGGAACCATGTTCCTAAAGTCCATTGATGCATTTTCACATGTAAAGGATGCAAATGTTGTCAGAGGTTGTGGAGAAAGATGGGGTAAAAAATAGTTGTCCAATTAATCACAAATAATGTTGCAAATTATGTGGCGGTTGAAATAATGCTAACCAAAAAACATCCTACCAATTTTTAGAGCCCATGTGTTGCCCATTGCATAGACCTGATTTTGGAGAACATTGGGAAGTCATCGTGGGTAGAAGATGTTGTTGCAAAGTGCAAACAAATAACCAAATACTTTTATAACCATGCTTGGGCGTTGAGTTTTATGAGAGTATTCACGGAGGGTGAGCTCATTTGACCTACTATCACACAGTTTACCACTAATTTATTCTCCGTCCAAAGCCTTTTGAATGAGTACCAAGCTTTGAGACAGATGTTTTGTAGCCAACAATGGCTATTTTGGAAAGCTAGCACAAAATCAGATGCCACAACTGTGAAGTTGTCTCTCTTCAAAGAGGACTTGTGGGAGAAAATCATTGAGGTTATTAGCTTAACTGAGTCGCTTGTGAAAGCCATGAGGATCACAGATGGAGATAAGCCTCCAATGGGCTACATTTATGGGGGCATGGACAAGGCCAAAGAGGCCATCAAAGCATTTTATTGGGAAGATTAACCTAAATATCTTGCTATATAGGAAATCATTGGTTCCAAGTGGGACAGGGAGCGACATTCGTCAATGCATGCAATGGGAGCATATCTAAATCTAAGCATATTCTATAATGAGGCATCTCATACTTAAAAGATCCCGAGGTGATGAGAGGGTCATAATACATCCCGAACCAAAAATTCAAGACAAAATTAGTTTGCAACAAGACATGTACAAGGAAACATTTGGCATGTTTGGACTTACCTCATCCATACAACTCAAACACAAGAAAATGTTGTGTAAAATTCAATTTTTAAAATCTATAAAAAAGAATTAAGTTTGGCATTACAATTTGCAACACTCTAAATGTTTTTTGTTGTTTTTCACAACCAATTGGTGGATAGATTGTGGCACTAAGGCACCAAAATTGCAAGAATTTGCAATTAGAGTTCTAAGCCAACCTTGCAATGCTTCAAGATGTGAGCGCAATTGGTTTGTGTTTGAGCACATCCATAGCAAAAGTGTAGCAAGTTGGAGCATGGGCATTTGCAAATGCTAGTCTACATCCATTACAACCTTCGGTTGCTAACTAAACAAATGTTTCCAAAGGATTTAGAATTGTATTGGATGACACTGGTCTAGAATCTGAATGAGTTGTGGATGACACACGAGACACACGATCCCTTTGGTCTTCCATTTTCTCAAATGGAAACTCCAAACAGACCTACCCCACAATTGTTATTTCAGCCCGCAAATGTTGGCACTAGCTCCTTGAGGGCTTATTTTAGGCATCCTCGTGTTGATGCATAAGACATGACATTGTGCATGGAGACATTGTCTACTTCTGGTTTTCTAATTATGTTATGACTCATGGAGAACTTGCAAGTTGCTACCATATGTAATTTTGTTTATGAAATCATTTTTCAGTTTTCCTTTTAAAAATTTGAATACAAATATCAATTGTGTTATGTTATATGATCATATTTGATGAGATGATGTTATGAATTCTTATGTAAACCATAGTTCTATAACTTGTATGTGTTGGAAAGACCATTAATTTATCTTTTATGCAAACACAATGAGATGCTTTTTGGTTTTTTTGTTATTTTCCGAGTCTTTCCCGAGTCAACAAGTGATATGCCAACGGAGTATTTGCTCAATATGAGTCGTTCAACATTGATCCATACTAAATGCTCAAAACAAACAAGCATAAGCACCCTTAAAGTACCTTTTGAATAATGGCCCACCTTCATCCAAGTGTTAATGTCGAATGGTGAGAGGCATAACGCTGATGCAAGTTGTGGAGGCACATGGCACATTAACGTCTAATGGTAGCTGGCAGGGGCTGCTGGCTGTCTGACTTACCGGCTGGCTGTCAAATGTAGGAGAAAAAATTCCTACTATGGGGTTACCCATTTTGGTGAGTAACAAGGACAATGAGAAAAATTATCCCAGTGCATAATCTAAAGAAAATTTATCCCATGCATGAACCAGAGCTAACAACAATCGTACAAGTGTACAAGTGTGAAAACATTATCCCTAAGGTGCCAATTTGAACTCAAAAATAACATAGCATGATAATCTGATTTTATCATTATATAATTTTTCATATCTTTTTTATTTATAACGTGGAAAATCAGAGCCATGGGCTTGTAAGGATCATTTTTGGGGCCAATCATGAATCCCACTAAGGATCAAAACTGAAAATTCCATATCTTAAGGTATTAAAATGTTTCTTGGAGTATCGAAAATTTTACCATAATTTACCTGACTCGCCAAGGTTTCTTCACTTCAAAATAAGTATGGATCCTTAAAAAAATTCCTGGAGCACATCAGTTCAAGAAGCATTTTTTCAAGTAGCAGTAGATTTACATCTTAGCATTCCAAATGTAATTTGTATAAAGTACACGAGGCATTCGTGAACAAAAGTTCTGCATCATATTTTAAAATTATGTCCAGTGATGTGTTGCCCTTTCCCTTCACAAAATTTTTGCCAACCGAGTAGCTGAAGCAAGACTGAAAGTGAAGTCTAACTGCCTGCTTATCATATACATGTCATGGGTATCTCAGAAAAAAGAATGTTCTCAACGCAGATTGCGTTATAAGAAGATTAAGTACTGTAAACGTTGGATCAGCAACATTTGCTTCAATGTTTTGTTTTGAATACTGCGAAGGCAGCAACAAATTTCATTCACATCTCATACAGAGACGACATAACAACACTACCCATCATGATGTCAACCAATATTCGTATCATTAGTGTTGCTAATGGTTTTGCTGGACTAAAGTTTTCTAGTACGATCATGTGACACTGGAAACATATCGCCCATCTGTCAAGCAAGGGAATCAGTTAGTGATTCATGTGTTTGCAAGCAAATTATTGGCAATGATAATACATAAAAAGAGTAAACGCTTCCAAGATTTAAGATTGAGAACCAAGGTAACAAACAGAATAACAATACACAATGTGCACTCAATGCTCATAACAGCATTACCTGAAATGGTGTCAACCAATATTCATATCATTAGTGTTGTTTTTGCTGGACCAAAGTTTTATGGTACGATCATGTGACACAGTGGCAATATATTGCCCATCTGTCAAGCCAGACAGTCAGTCAGTGAATAATATGTTTGCAAGCAAATTAATTAATAATGAAAAAACATAAAAAAGGCAATTCCCATATTTATAATTTAGAAGCAATGTAACAAACAGAATAAAATACACCATATGCAACCCAGGAGGGGTTGACCAGTTGGTTTGGGTGGGGTCTAGTCCCCACCAGGTCTCAGGTTCAAAACTCGTGGAAAGGGGTTGACGATGGAAGACACTTTTGGGGGAATTAAACTAGCCCAAGGGGTGTCCAAGATCAACTGAGCTTTACACAATTTTGGTAATAGTAACCCACTGTGTCTAGATCAATTTTCCATCCAACAGACAAGCTGGCCCTGGCCAAGGCTCAGTCTAGTTACAAAAAAAAGGTAATACACAATGTACAAGATGTTAATCTGTTGTCAAACCTAAATGCTAGAAAAGAACACTAGAGAAACCATTCAAATACGGAGATAGAAAATACAAAAAAAGGAACTCATTTAAAACATTGCAGACTACAATAGTGAAACCAGTTCACTAAGATTCCAGTAGACACTGGATATTCTTAAGCAGAAAAAAGAGAGTGCTCGCCTTACATCTTCAATCCAATTTGTGAAAAGTTAAATAAGAATGCTCTTAGAACCAAAGTTGTCCTCTAAAATAAATAACTGAAACCTACTTATCACAAAAGAATTTGTTTAACATGAAGAAACAGATAAAATAATTAAAATCAATGGATTCTTTTGCACGTGTAAATCTGAACATTGGGAGAGAGTGCTGGCCTTACATCTCCAATCCAATTTGTGAAGACTTAAGTAAGAATGGACTTGGAACCAAAGTTGTCCTCTAAAGTAAATAAGTGAAACCTACTTATCACAAAAGAGTTTGATTAACGTGAAGAAACAGATTAAAATAATTAAAATCAATTACTTCTTTTGCACGTGTAATCTGAACACTGGGGTCCAATACTAGGTTCCTTAGTAGAGATGCTTCCACCATGAACACTATCTAGGCAGCATACATTAACAAGTAGAGACGCTTCCACCATGAAAACTATGTAGGCAGCATAGATTAATACTTCAAAAACACTCACAATAAGACGCTTCTTGAGTAGATGTACATTAGCCATGTTTGATAGTACGCTAAGGTAAAAACAAGCACAAAACAACATAGCAGTTATAAAACGTGAAGGTTCAAATAGATAGAAACAATCATCACAGAGTCAGCAAGCAGAACTCCTAACTTACTAACAAAGAAGAGAAGCCTTCTCATAAAACTACATGACCACAAAGAAATATCATAATTTTTTCAATTTTACAAGAGGACAAACTCAATGTTGAAAATATTGTTGTCATTACTGAAAAGGGCAGGGAGAGACTACAGATGTCCAAGATAAAGATTGCAAGATGAAGATTGTTGGAAATATTGTTTGGATACCCAGTTTATTTGATGCCCACTTTGGATACCCTATATTTGAAGGTCTTCTTACTCTAAAGACCTAGCTCAAATGGGAGCATAGGAAATATGGTTGAAAATCTTATTCCGACACATTTTCAACAAAGTATATGGCACTCCCTCTAACTCCATAGGAATGAGGAGATATGAAAGATTCTATCAAGTTGGCCCATCCAATAAGTAAAGGATGGCCTAGCCACTTTTATAAGTCTGAACACTATAAATAAAGGATAGGTGAGTGCATTTGAAGACCATCCAAACAAGACATTTGAGGTGTGCAAGAGACGCTGTAGAATACTCTTAGGGTTTTAAAGGTGGAGCAAAAATGTGACTTATGGAGTGAACAAGTTAGTTTGGCATTTTCACTATAATTTATTTTTTGAGATGTTTCAGACTATGAAATCATAAGGAGACAAAGGCCAGATTTCTAGGTACCTGTAATAAAAATTTCAAACTTTGGTTCATTATAATTTCAAAGATATGCCCTATTTCTGCAAAACCTAACAAGCCTTGGAGAGGGAAACCCTACAAGATATAAACTAGACCAAGAGACAACAATGGGATAGTGGTCCACTATCACCATAGCCAAAACCCTCTGTTTTTTACAAATTTTCACCAATGGGAGTCCCAATTTATGCTAAGGTCACCTAAGATAGATGTTCTAGGTATGATGTTTGAGGTGACTTGACTAGATCTTACACACAAAAGACACAACAATGGCTCAATGCTCCAATTGGAAGCAATTCGCATTTTATCTAGAGACCTAGGACTACAAGCACAGACCTAGGGTCTGAGTAAATTTGTTGTGTTGGAATATCCAAAAGTCAAGGCCAAGAAAAAAGGTTTCCAGTGGTATATACTAGCAAGATCAACACTCATGAAACCTTGAAGAAGCCCCTAAGTTGAAGCAATATAAAACTAGGGTTTCCCACCTAGGGCAAACAATTAAGCCAACAAGTTTATGGATGAAATTGAAGTAAATGCCCACCAAAAGGGAAAATATTGTGGCAAATACTATATTTTTTAGGTTTTGGCTCTCCAATCCCCAAAACTCGCCTTGCCTAGGGATTCACACCAAGTCCTATTTTGCAAGCTTGGCCTTAAAGGGGTTGAAATTAGAGAGAAAAAAATGGAATAAAAGAGTGTTTGATCACCAACTATATGGACCAGTCCCTTGTTCCTTGGGTAATTGGAGTCTGATGTGATAGATTTGCTAAAAATTTGAGGCCAAAATCTTGATGCCCTACCACCAAACCCTTGAACAATTCCCTATCCAATGGAAATCATTTTTTCATGGGATAGCTAATGAAATATCACCACTAGGACATTCAATTCACATGTTATGTATGAGTAATGCATGCAATAGTTCATCTAGATAGCATTCAATTTATTTTCAATAATTAGGGCACAATAGCATAAACTAGAACCGACGACATTCCATACATTAGACAAAAAAATAGATATTCAGCAATAATAGCACTTACAAGATACATGCAAAAAGATTCCATCATTGATTCCAAAGAATAGCTCCAAATGCCACAGTGCATCAATATATCTGAACTTATCCCAAGAAAAGAAGGGCGAAAACAGCTCAAGAGGCTAAAATCCAAGTGATGTGATGATGAATGACAAGAAGTATCCCTCCTCTATTTATATGAGGGGACTAAATTCTATTTTAACCTACGAGCCCCCTAAAAATCATAAAAGAATGTGCTAATGCAAGCTAGGTCACAAGCTCACCTAGTAGCTCATGTAATAAACTCAAAACAACCCACATATGTGAGCTGAAATGATGATAATGTTGATGCCATGCTAGCATAAGCCTCTTCTAGGAAAGCGTTGAGGGGCAAGGGTGTCTTGAAGTGTGTAGAAGCTCTCTAAAATCACCTTCTAGGGGTTGGCCCCTAAGTATCTCTCAATCTCCTTCTGTGAATCCCAGTTTTGACTTTGGGGCACAAAATCGGTCTCATGGGTCTCCAAGTGGCCAAAATCCCTATCTCTGCTCCAATGTTGAGGGCTCTTAAGGTGCTGCTAGCCCTCCCATGTCTCAATGCATGAGACCATCCTCATATGGGCCTTGGATTAGGTGCCATCCCATCTGATCCGTGCTAAGATAGTTGGGAGCATGCTAGTCCAAGTGCATCATCCCATAAAAGTAAACAATGTGGGGCAAAGTGTTGGAACGTTGTGGGTGTTTGAGGTGCCCAAAGATGCAAGTGATGGTCTACAATTGTCTGGAGTCCCATGGCTCTCAATGCCTCACCTTTGGTTGTCAATATGTCCCTCTGGAGGATCTATACCCCAATTAAGTTACCTAGACTTATAAATGGAACCATCTACCAATTACACACAATATCCAGTGCTGCAACTTTCACCATTAGGTACATTTAGTCGCTATTGCATCTAGGTGAAACAAGCTTGAAAGTAATGGACAAATTAACCCTTCATACAAGGCTTGGCCTCCAAAAAAGTGGCTTTGGTCACATAATGTTGTTACCTTCCTAGGTAGGAGTGGTT
>APFE030300521.1:0-35289 GCA_000404065.3 Pinus taeda | reverse complement strand
GGAGGTCATTTCAGGGTATGGGATCTGTGAGTCAAAGACTGAAGAAGCTCTCTTGTAAATCTGTTTCTGGTTAATAAAGAAGACTTTGGGGTCCATATCTGGCTGGTGTTACTCTCTTGAATGCTGTGAGATCGTTTAATTTTCTGCATATGTTATTTTCAGCTGTTAATAATAACTTTTTTTTTGTAGAGTATTGTGAGCACAGGTATCTTGTTCACTTACTAGGGTTTGGGTGCTGTTAGGGTTTCTAAAGTAATGGCAGGTATCTCCATTACCTCCTGAGATCTAGCAGCATTTTGCCCTCTTTACTGATGGTTGTTTTGAGCTGTGCAGAAAACAGTTTCTGGAGGAAATTTTGTGGGCGTTCGGGGAAGTTCTTGGCTGAACCAGCCAACTCCCACAAGCATTTTTGCTGAGCCCAGCTGGATTAGATCCTGGGTCTATCATTCAGTTTATTTTTAAATTTGCATGAGAGATTTTTCTGAAGTTTTCACAGTGAAAATCTGAAAATCAATATTTCTTTATTCGTGCTTACTGCCTAATCTGGCTATTAAAGAGCCACAAATCTGTAAATTAAATTAGCTGATCTAGGGTTTTATTTTTTTTGTTTTCTGCACACCATTTGTTGGGTGATTTTCTGTCCCAGGTTACAGGACTTCTGAGGTTTATCTGCACTATTTCGCTGTACAAGGGTTTCATATATAAAAAAAAATTTTGTGATCTGGTGTTTCATTTGTTTGCAGGAAGGCTCCCATCAGCTTCTGTCATTCTGCTGCTACCAAAAATTATATGCACATGCACCAATCAGAAACAACCCAGCATTTTACACAGCACCGTTTTAAATTTTTCGTGGGTAGAAAAATTGGTTTTGGCTGCAAACGTGGGTGTTTTCATTGCCATCGCACCTGCAAAATACTTGTGGATCCCGTCCGTCGGTTCGAGTTTGATCAGTTTCGCATGCGTGGTTTTGAATCTGGGCATAGTCATATAGCGATTGAACTTCAAAATCGATTTTTGGGTTGTGTCTCAAATAGATCACGTCCTCCGTCGTCCGTCCGCCCGCCTGCAAAACAACAACCAAGCTCACAAAACAGCGATCAAATTCGATTTTTATTTTGTGCCTCTCACCCTGAGCGCCATTGACGTCCGGCTCATTTTCCTCCGCCGTCAGACCTTCATTTTCCACGCGTGAACCTGCAAGGTATATTTAATCAAATTCGTTTTTGAAATGAAATCGTTTGCATTCAGTCTGGCGGATTTTAGGTTTCGCTGTAAGTTACAAGCGTAGGTATGGGCATACGTAGGTTAAAAAATTACAAGGAAAATCGATCTCATTTTTTGTTGTTTGGTTTGATTATGTTACGTTCGATTATTTTTTTTTGGGGTTGTAATGTGAGTAGCGTAGGTAAATTTTTTTTATTTAGTTTGGTTTTGTTTTTTTTTTAGTTTAGTTACATGTACGTTATGTTTAAATCATTTAGATTTTTTTTTATTTTCTTTTAGTTTGATTTTAAAATAAAATTCATAAAAGGGTTTTAGGATTTTGATTTAGTTTTTGTTTTAATTAGTTAGATTTAAATTAAGTTTTTTTTTTTGACCTTTGTTTTTTTTTTTTTTTTAATAAAAAAATAAAATAAAAATTTAAAAAGTTAGGGTTTGAGATTTTATTTTTTAGGATTAGTTTAAATTAAAAATAAATTTTGTTTTATTTGTTTTAAATAATTAAAAAATCATAAAAAATATAAAATGAAAAAATCAATTTCCTTTTTTTTAAAAGTTTAAAGATTTTGTTTTAAGTTTAATTTTGTCAGAAAATATAAAAAAATTCGTGGAAAATTAATTTTTGCCAGATTCAGTGGTTTTCATGCTTTATCTTTCACGCTGAGTTCTGAATGTTCAAGTCGTGATACGAATATGATATCTAGTTAATGGTTTGACTCTTGGTGGTTCGAAGCATTCATTTTAAAATCTTCAGTTGCTGGATATCATTTTGGACATTCTAGGAGCATTGTTCACGTTTCATGTTTCTATAATCATCGATTTAATAGCAATCTCCTAAGGCACTGGTCAATTAATCAAATCATTTTTTAGTGCTTATCGTATCGTGTCTTGTGTCTCCCAACCAACTGGTCGACAGTTGGCCTTCATCATCTCGCAGGGTCTACCCCCCTTAGCCGCGGGAGACAGGCTTAAACGGAGGGATCGGGGATCAAAGTGACATCCCCCGGTCTGAGCGTTGTCGTGTCAATCCGCGCGACAACAGATCCTATTAGGTGCTCTCAATGCCCAAGGGGAAGTGACATGTACTTGCTCCACCCTTCAATCGATAGATGCCATGTGAATAATGATGGAACAGAGGGGCGAAGACTTCATGGCCAAGTGCCATGGTCAGAGGGACCAACCTAATGGGGATCTGTTGATTTTGGGTAGCATCGAATGTGCTCTAGCTCCAAAATTTTGTGGAGGGGCTAGAATACATGAGATCACCAAGACCCATAAATGGTTTTGAGAAATTCCACCCGAATGAGTTATTAAAATAACTTATATTTTTAATGGGTTCTTAAATCTAAACTTAGGAGAATAAAAATATGAATGGGTATTAATAAAGATAAGGGTGAGAAGCTTCTAAGAGACAAGGATCAAATCTGTTTTAATCTTAGTCGTTGATTAGAGACTTAATCTTGGTCGTTGATTCATCAACAAGAAAATTATACGAGAAGACTTGAGGATCATTTGGAGACACACCAGCGGATACTCAGTATCCCAAAAAAAATCGATTCTCAAAGAGAAAGAGATCGATTTCAAAAGGAGAGTTGCAGGGTGGAGGAAGAGGAGGGCATCAGCAGCACTCAGTGACTGAGGAGGAGGTGACGCAGGGGTATTGACAGACAGCGTAGAGGGAAGATGCAGTCCTCACGCAGGCTGACAAAGAGGGATGCAGAACCACGCAAAGTGACGCAGAAGTGACACAGATGTGGGAGAAGAGTCTCCAGGGTGTCAAAAAGTTTCCAGGAAAGGGATGAACCTTGTCTCAAGTGTTTTCTTGTAGTAGTGTCTCAGTTTCTCTGTAAAACCATTCCTTGTAAAGCGATTATTGTTGAAGATTAATAAAACCCTCATCTACTGCACCGATTTTCCCACATTGGGTTTTTCGGGGGACAATTGTCCAAAAACAACTATGTTGATGTGATTGGTTCTTGTGCTTGTTATTTTCTCTATGTAATTATGTGATAACTGCAGCAAAATTTATTTTAATGTTTGCTAAAGGGATTTCATAAAAAAAACTTATTGTGAGAAATAAGTAGGTGAAATAAATCAGTTACTGCAGTAGAATTTCGGGTTAGAAATTTTCACATGGTATTAGAGCAAAGATCCGGCAACAGGAGAGAAGAATCGGATATGGGTCAAGAGCATGATACATAGGCATCAACTCAAAGGGACTCATGCAAATTTCCAAAAGAAAGAACGAGTAACATGGATCATGATTATTCTATGTTAGCTTCCAGACTGGAAGAAGAAGTCGCTTGCCTAGAAAGCTCTGCCTCCTCTGAGGTTTGGTATATAGATAGTGGAGCTTCCTCGCATATGACAGGAATTCGAGAATGTTTTTCAAATTATCAGGAAGAAAGGATGAATTTTCAGATCACCATGGGAAATAAGGCAAAGTGTACCCCCATAGGAAGAGGTATTGTAGTCTTCCAAACCGAAGCAGGAGAAGTTACTCTCTGTATCTCAACTTCAAAACAAGGGCTATGACGTTTTCTTCATTAAGGAGAAAGTATATGTCAAACACCCGAGTTGGAAAAGGAGGCCCAGATTGGAATCATAAGTAACAGGTTGTATAGATTATAGCTAAAATCTCAAATCGCACTGATAGGCAGCAATGGAGTTAAAGATTAGAATGAACTATGGCACAGGAGGATGGGACACTTACACCATGGGGCTCTGAGAATTCTCGGGAAAACAATATCAGGAGTTCCAGAATTAAGTATTGAACGAGATGATGTATGCAAAGGGTGTGCTCTAGGCAAGTATGCCAAAGCAACGTTTTCCATAAGTAACAATAGAGCTCGGAGTGTTCTAGGATTGATACACTCAGACATCTGCGAACCTATGTCCACAAAAGCTCTTAGTGGTGTCGAATACTTCGTCACCTTCATCGATGACCATTCCAGGGAAACTTGGATCTACTTTCTCAAAACAAAGGATGAGGTTTTTGGTTGATTCAAAGAGTTCAAGGCTCTAGTAGAGAATATGACAGGAAAGAAAATAAAAGTGTTGCACTTAGAAAATGGTGGACAGTACATCGACAAGGACTTCAGCGATTTTTGCGCTAGGTAAGGCATCATAACAGAGTGGACAGCGCCCTACAATCCAGAGCAGAATGGAGTAGTAGAAAGGAAAAACAGGACTATTGTGGAAGCAGCTAGGGCGATGTTGTATGATAAGAATATGCCCAAATTCCTGTGGGCAGAAGCATGCAGCACGGCAGTTTATGTCCAGAACAGGACTCCATACAAGGCATTGGGCAAAATCACTCTAGAAAGGGTCTTCACCGAGAAGACACCTGAAGTCAGTCATTTCAAGATATTTGGGAGTTTGGCATATTGTCGTATACCCGAAGAAAAGAGAGAACTTAGATCAAACTACTAAAAAAGGATATCTTGTGGGATATAGCGAGAATGCTAAGGCATATAGGGTATCTTCCAGGGAGTAGGAAGGTAGTAGTTCGGCGGGATGTAAAGTTCATGGAGGATAGAGCTTTCTGGAAATACCGAGCAATGCCTTCCGAGGAGCAGTCAAAAGACGATCCATTGGTCCAACCACTTCGACCAACAGAAACTTGTTAATTTTAGGTATGTTCTATGTTGAGAGCAATTTATTTCAATTTTTCATTTTAGCTCAATGACAATATTCAGATTTGCAATCACATCAGCATGATAGTAAAGTGCAAATAGAACATAAACATTAGAAAACAAGCCAAGACAAGAGGACACAAGATGTGGCACCAGCCAGAGACAAACCCTAATGTGGGGAAAACCTTGATCAAATCTTATATTCTACAATAGTTCAGTAGAGAGAGAGATAGTACATATACATTTGAAGTCAACACTTTGACTTGCCAAGATAGGAGATCAAACATCAGAGATCTTCACCATGAAGATGACACAAAGTAGCAGATGATAGGCCTAGAGCAGCTTCAAACAAATACCTAGAATACTGAAGCTCTCCTTCTATAAAGCTCTTCCTCCTTTGAGCTTCACTGATCATGTCAAGGCTGCTGATCTGGCACCTTTTATATGCAGTAAGGACACTAGATAGAGCACAAACGCTAAACGCTATGAGCACTCTAAACAAACCCCACGGTCTACCTATTGACTGCAGCTTGCCTGCACACACTTGCTCCAACACAGCCTTATAGGATCTGAATGCAGCGCTTAGAGGCCTCCAACTACTGGCTATGGCCTGTGGCCTAGCCCAACAGTTGACTGTAATCTTGTCCCTTCATACAGTGACCCAAACAGTGTTTATGCAACAACCCCATAGCTCCTCCTCATTGGATACTTCTGCCTAGCATATCATAACCAAACAATACGAAAATGGCCATGCTGTCAGCTACAGCAATGTGGTATTATCCCAGCAGCTAGGTGACTGTGCAAGGCTTTCTTTTGGAAAGCAACCAATTGTTAGTACTACCTGTGACCATCCTCCTGACGCTGTTGATCATCCTCTAACCGTGAAATAGCTTGTAAGGGTTTCTTAGAACAGACACCCTTAACTGTTGATTGAGGCCTTTGAATCACCCTTCATTGCAGATTAAGGTCACCTCTTTTTGACAACGTTTAGGACTTATGACTGTGCCTTGATCTTGTTGAGGACAACAGTTAGGGCATCTCCCTTTAGCCCTGCGTTTAGACTTCTCCCTAACAGTTTGTAGGGCTTCCTTATGACAGTGTAATATATCTCCCTTTTTGTCTGCGGCCAGATCTCCTCACTGCTCTTCCAATGTATAGAAATCTTCTCATAGAATCTTCATTATGACAGTGTATTAGGACCTTTAAGGATTGCGGATTAGGCGCTGCATAGACACTAGATCAAGGCTCTCTTTTGCTTTGTTTGAGGGTCTCTTGTGACAGCAAATTAGGTTCCCTTCATGACCTATGGCTAGGGCATTAGGGGCAGTGTATGAGGGCTTTTCTTTCAGCTGTGTGAAGCCCTCTTTTACTGTGGCTACGGCTCCCTCTAGGACTCCTTAGATTTGCATTGAAGCTCCGTTAGACTAGAGAGCCTTTTCTTGACTGCGTTGAGGGCTTACACTTCACTGCCCTTCTTGACTGCGGCTAGGCCACATCCAAGACTCCTCCTTTAGGACTGCGTAAAAGGCATCACCTTTAGACCTCTCCTTCCACCAAAAACCCAAACAAGTGGAGAGTGAGATCACAAGAGATGATTGTAAAATGACTTGAAGACCCCTCTTATTTATGGTGAAACATTGAGGACAAGTGGTGGTAATTTGGTTGTTGGCCGACCTTGACGAATTGTCCCATAACACAAAGAAATTCATATCTCCATGAATACATGTCAAAATTGGATGATCTTTAGATCAATCCTACACCTCTCGACGAGAGGAATCCAAGAAAAATATCAGCTGCCATAAATAAGTAGACCCACATGGAGTTTGGCCCTAGTTGGAAATTTTAACACTCCCTCTCAACTAGGGCGAACTCCATCTGTTAATCCATCTACCAGACTGTACTATCTCTGCCACCAATGCAATGCCCTGCACTGCACTGCACTGCTCTGTTGAACTATGAAGAAGAAGAAGTGATCGAGAAAGTATCATACCATTCTCTACTGACCCAAAGTCAGTGCCATATAAACAAAGTGTCTCATACCACTCTTACTGATCCGAGATCAATTCCAAATAAAGAGTGTCTCATACCACTCTTACTGATCTGAAATCAGTTCCAAATAAAGAGAGTGTCTCATACCACTCTTATCGATCCGAAATCAGTTCCAAATAAAGCAAGTGTATCATACCACTCTTACTGACACGAAGTCAGTTCCAATTGATCCCAGATCAATATCGTCCTAGCATAGGGAGTACAGTACTACATGATCTGTCCATCAGTAGTACTATGGTCCCTATCCTCATTTCCCTGCTCATTAGCCAGATGAGAGGTACTTCCCATGAGTCCCAGACTGCACGGGTAGGATGTCTCGGCAAGAGAAGGATGAATAACTCATCCTGCATACATGTCGCCATGGGGTATCCCAGGGGAAGGTTGAACCACTCACCTTGTACACAACAAATCACTAGGTGAAGGCTGAACCACTCACCCTATGATTGTGTCCCAGCAAGAGAAGGATGAACCACTCATCCTGCATACATAGCAAGCCACTAGGGGAAGGCTGAACCACTCACCCTATGGTTGCTCATCGCTCCAAGAAGTACCCCCAAGCCCCACGGAGCTCCCAGAGCTCAATGTCCATATTATATTGGACTTTCAAGAGAGAGTCTCTCCACGACTCCTAGTCGTTCTCGGAAAGTCAAGAATTTGACCTTTTGTAGGGTCTTCATTTGAATATCGGCAACCTGCACATCAATCCCAGAGTGATGAAGCCTTCTTGCTCCTCGTTGTACCATATCCCAGATAAAGTGGTACTTGATGTATATATACTTGGAGCGATCACAGAACACGAGATTCCTCAATAATTGAATCCCACTCTGGTTGTCACAGAAGATCACGATGGTATCCAACATGTGTCCAAACAGCGCACAAAAGAGCTTCGACAACCAGAAAGATTCACAGGAGGCCATACTCTCAGCTGTGTATTCAGCGTCAGTAGAGCTCAAAACAATCGTCTTCTACTTCCTGCTCATCCAGGATATCGAAGCAGAAGCCAAAGAGAACCAGCGCCCAGAAGTGCTCTTGTGATCTTCCACAATGCCTACCTAATCCGCATCAGAATAATCATGTGGCCTCACATCTTCGGCAGTGTCTCTCAAACCATGAGTGATTGTGCCCTAAAGATATCTCAAAAGATTCTTGGCACCAATCCAATGAGGCGCAACCATATATGAGCTCAACATTCTAACTGCAAAACAAATATCCAGACGGGAGTTTACCAAGAACATCAATGCTACTATGAGTAGATAAAACTCAGAGGCATTTCCCAAATCAAGTCCGATAGCACTACTGCATAACTTCTTAAAGTTAGGCTCCATTGAAGTAGTCACGGGCTTGCAGTTCACCATTCCAAATCTGAAATCTAACTCCCTCTTACTTTTGCAAATGAGAGGGTCTGCACTTGTCAAAAAGAGGTCGTCCACGTAAAGTACCAGTATGAGAGGTCCATCATCCACAACCTTAAAGCAATGGTTTGGATTGACTTCACTCCTAGTGAATCTCAGCTTCATCAGATAGTTATCGATCCTCTCATACCAAGCCCGAGCTTTCTTCAACCTGTATACATGAGATTCCTAATCATGAATCTCAAACCCCTCGAGTTGTTTCAAATCTGTGGTCTTGCTATTACATGAGGGGAATGGTCCCCTTTGTAAGATTTCCTTTGGTACATCTCGAACATGTACCTTCATGCTCTTCTTTGAATTCAGGCATCCTTGTCACCATCTGTCGCACATCGGGTAGGGCCCCATAATGAAGATGGGTAGACCTCCGGTGTCATAGAAGAGGTGTCACACGACATGGTCCGTAATAGACTTCCTGTAACTTGATACAAATTGCCAACCCTGAACCCAAAAGTAAAAGCATTTTGAAAATTCCTTTTTCAAACACATACCTTTCCATCGATGAATGCCACCTTGAAATCTTTGACTTCCATTGTTGAAATGGACACCAGGTTCTTCTTGAGATCAGGTACATAAAGAACTTCTTGTAAATGAATCGTGTTAGCCTCATTCAATTGAAGGGTAGCATTCCCTACACCCTTTCCAGGATAGGTGGCATCGTCTCCAAGAATAATCTCCATGATTGTCTCCTTCTCTATCAAATTAGAGAGAGCTTCCTTGTATCCAATGAAGTGCCTTGAAGCACTACTATCAATAAGCCAGATTGCCAAAGGGTCCGGAGAAGAAGTAGTGGAGAGGGCCAATACAAGTTAATGCTCCTTTTGCTTGCCTTCTTAAAGAGTCAACCATTTTTGTTGACCTGCATTCCTTTTTCCTTTGCCATTATACATGTCATTCCTCCGATCATTGAAGATGCCCCTGGAATGATTGTTATCATCATCCACTGATGTGTCCCTTCTATTTGGACACTCCCTCGCATAATGGCCATACTTATTGCAAGCAAGCCATTTACCTTTCCTTCCACCCTTAGTGTACTTGTTCTTTGTAGCAGCTGGTGCATTTGATGGAGGCTCAGGGATTTTACCCTTCAGGTAATCCAGCACTTCTTACTCTTCCAATGTCAAATTCAGAGACATCTTCCATCCATGATAGACTTTTTACGGTGCTTGACTTAGGCCGGGAAGAGGGATAAGGAACCCATTGAGCCTTTGACCTTGTCCAACTGTCTTTGGGGATTGCTCTTTCACTTTTGCTTGGGCTTTGTCTTCACCTCAGCTCTGATACCATGTTAATTTTAGGTATGTTCTATGCTGAGAGCAATTTACTTCAATTTTTCATTTTAGCTCAATGACAATATTCAAATTTGCAATCATATCAGCATGATAGTAAAGTGCAGATAGAACATAAACATAAACATCAGAAAACAAGCCAAGACAAGAGGACACAAGATGTGGCACCAGCAAGGGACAAACCCTAATGTGGGGAAACCCTTGATCAAATCTTCTTATATTCTTCAATAGTTCAACAGAGAGAGAGAGAGAGAGATAGTACATATCCATTTGAAGTCAACACTTTGACTTGCCAAGATAGGAGATCAAATATCAGAGATCTTCATCATGAAGATGACACAATGCAGCAGATGATAGGCCTAGAGCAGCTTCAACCAAATACCCAGAATATTGAAGCTCTCCTTCTATAAAGCTCTTCATCCTTTGCAGCTTCACTGATCATGTCAAGGTTGTTGATCTGGCACCTTGCATATGCAGTAAGGACTGATGCATTTCATAGCAGACCTGGACACTAGACAGAGCACAAACGCTATGAGCTACAGCACTCTAAACAAACCCCACAGTCCACATATTGATTGCAGCTTGTTTGCACACATTTTCTCCAATGATACACGGCCTTATAGGGTCTGAATGCAGCACTTAAAGAGGCCTCCAACTGCTGGCTATGACCTGCAACCTAGCCCAGCAGTTGACTGTAATCTTGTCCCTTCATACAGTGACCCAATCAGTGTTTATGCAGCAGCCCCATAGCTCCTCCTCATTGGATAGTTTTTCCCAGCATATCATACCCAAACAATACAGAATGGCCATCTTGTCAACTACAGCAATGTGGTATTATCCCAGCAGCTAGGTCACTGTGCAAGGCTTTCTTCAAGACAGCAACCAGTTGTTAGTACTGCCTGTGACCATCCTCCTGAGGCTTCAGATCATCCTCTAACCGTGAAACAGCGTGTAAGGGTTTCTTAGAACAGTCACCCTTAACTGTTGATTGAGGCCTTCGAATCACCCTTCACTGCGGATTAAGGTCACCTCTTCTTGATAGCATTTAGGGCTTATGATTGTGCCTTGATCTTGTTGAGGACAGCAGTTAGGGCATCTTCCTTTAGCCCTGCGTTTAGACTTCTTCCTAACTGTTTGTAGGGCTTCCTTATGACAACATAATACATCTCCATTTTTGTCTGCGGGCAGATCTCCTCACTGCTCTTTCAGCGCATAGAACTCTTCTCCTAAAGTATTCATTATGACAGCGTATTAGGACCTTTAAGGATTGCGGATTATGAGTTGCATAGACACCAGGTCAAGGCTCTCTTTTGCTTTGTTTGAGGGTCTCTTGTGACAGCAAAATTAGGTTCCCTTCATGACCTGCGGCTAGGGCATTAGGGAAAGCGTATGAGGTCTTTTCCTTCAGCTGTGTGAAGGCCTCTTTTACTGTGGCTAGAGCTCCCTCTAGAACTCCTTAGATTTGCATTGAAGCTCCCTTAGACTAGAGATCCTTTTCTTGACTATGTTGAGGGCTTACACTTCACTGCCCTTTTTGACTACGGCTAGGGCACGTCCAAGACTCTTCCTTTAGGACTGCGTAGAAGACATCTCCTTTAGAGTCTAGACCTCTCCTTCCACCAAAAACCCAAACAAGTGGAGAGTGAGATCACAAGAGATGACTGTAAAATGACTTGAAGACCTCTCCTATTTATGGTGAAACGTTGAAGACAAGTGGAGGTAATTTGGTTGCTGGCCGACCTTGACGAATTGCCCCATAACACAAATAAATTCATATCTCCATGAATACATGTCAGAATCGGATGATCTTTAGATCAATCCTACACTTCTCAACGAGAGGAATCCAAGAAAAATATTAGCTACCATAAATAAGTAGACCCACATGGAGTTTGGCCCTAGTTGCCGATTTTAACAAGTACAAGCAATTCTCCTAAAGGCAAAGCTTCAGAACAGGAGGAATCTCAGGAAGAGGAAGAGTTTATAGATGTACACACTACCAGTGGAAGAACAAGCCGGGAACTCCGACAGATTCTACAGGATGCAGAGGACTTCATTGGTGCACCCAGAAATGATAAAAGGGAGCGAAGACAGCTAGACAGATACCAAGCCCTAGTAGCTCAGGTTGGGGAACCCTCTAGTTTTCAGGAGGTCGTTCAACATCAAGTATGGGTAGATGCTATGGTGGAGGAATAAAGTTCTATAATGGTCAATCATGTCTGGGAAGTGGTACCTAGGCCTCAGGACAAGTCAGTGGTAGGTTCAAGATGGATCTACAAAGTCAAATATGTTGCAGACGGCAGTGTGGAGAAATACAAAGCCAGGTTTGTGGCTAAGGGGCATGCTCAGAAGGAAGGGATAGACTACGAAGAAACCTTCGCCCCAGTAGCCAGGTATAGTTCTATTAGAACCGTGATATCCCTTGCAGCGAAGATGCGGTGGGAGATTCACCAGATGGATGTCAAGACGGCGTTCTTGAACGGGGTGATAGAAGAAGAAGTATACATTGAACAACCAGAGGGTTTTGAGACACATGAGAAGAAATCTCATGTATGCAAATTAAAGAAAGGCTTGTATGGGCTTAAACAAGCACCTAGAGCATGGTACGGTCGAATTAATGGGGTTTGTCAAGAGTGACACAGATCCTAATCTCTATTATCTTGTCGTAGAGGATGAGCCTCTAATCCCGGTGTTATATGTGGATGATCTTTTCCTGATAGGATCATCAAAGCTCATCAAAGACTGCAAGAAGAACCTAGCCATAGAATTCAACATGAAGTATTTCCGACAGATGCATTATTTCCTAGGGTTGTAAGTTTGGCAGCACAAGGGTAAGATCTTCCTTGGACAAGGAAGATATGCTACAAATATCTTGAAGAGATTCAGGATGCAGGATTGTAGACCTATGGCTACTCCAATGATCACCACCTGGAAGAAGATTGATGCATCAAAAGATAAATTTGTTGATCCCACCTTGTACAGGCAGGTTATAGGGTCCCTAACGTATCTGGTCAATAGCAGGCCAGACATTTGTTACATTGTCAACACCCTCAGTCAATTCATGGTGTAACCCAAT
The DNA here is from genome assembly GCA_000404065.3 of Pinus taeda. Lineage (NCBI taxonomy): Eukaryota > Viridiplantae > Streptophyta > Pinopsida > Pinales > Pinaceae > Pinus > Pinus taeda. The sequence continues at coordinate 22,613 of APFE030300521.1, read as the reverse complement.
CGGTCGCACTAGGCAGCAGCCAAACATGTTCTTAGGTATATACAAGGAACAGACGAACATGGACTATTATACACCCAAGGCAATGACATCAAGCTGAGTGGGTTCACTAGCACAGATTGGGTTGAAAATTCAGTAGATTGGAAAAGTACAACTGGGTACTGTTTCAACATTGGATCAGAAATGACCTCTTGGTGTAGTAGAAAACAGAAATCCGTGGCTCTGAGCTTAGTTGAAGCAAAATATATGGCAACTAGAATAGCTTCGTGCAAAGCCATAATATGGCTTAGGAAATTGCTTGTGAATCTATTCAAGAGAATAATGAAAGCGACCAGGATTTTGTGTCACCATAAGCTCCTTGATCTTTTGCTAAAGACATGATCATGATATGAAAATGCATCATGGCATCATTAGAAGAAAGAGCTCGTGGCACCACCATGGGAATCATGAAGAACAAAATCCATGGTAGTCAAACATGAAAGACATAACTCTTGGGAACCTAATTGAACATTGAAGGAAAGGAAGAAGTCATCTAGGACAGGTCTCATCATACATCAAGTCAAAATGGAAACATCTGCCAGATGAGGATATACAAGATCCCCAAGATTCTCTGATAGAATCCTAATTGGAGGATTCACTAACCTAAAGAGGAAGCAAGTGTTTCATCAAGAACTCCAACTCATGGAATTCATGGATGATGTTATGGTGACATAATAATAGAAGCAGATCAAGTGGTTGGAGACACTTCAATCAAGAAAGCTGCTGGAAGAAGCCTAAATGACCTAAAGGTGAAATGAGGTATGTATGCATGTATTTAATTTTACAATGTCATGTTGTATGGTTGCAGGAAATAAAGATCATCACTTCTATCTTAAGAATCATGATCAAGGGAAAAGGATCTCCTCCTCTTAAAAGATGCAGAAAGGCATAAGTCACACTAGATGAAATCAACATAATATGTCCTCATATAAAGTATGAGGTGGTTGACTACGATTACAGAACTCTGATTAGAAACCCCTGAGAATAGAATGTGTGAGGAAGGAAGAGATCATGAGATATGCTACCCTAACAACGGCAATCAACATCCAAAAGACCAAGAAAACCTAACTAGGAAATCTTCCCGAATGATATAAAGACTCTGATGGAAAAGATGAAGACCCTTGACAATGTATATCTTTGGGAGATGTGTCAACATGTATGCAGGATGTTGATACCTACAAAATGATGTCATGATGAAGAGCCATCTAGTAAGGTACAATTTGATTTAATGATATGTTTTGATTTCTTGAATAATATCTGGATAAGTTCATGCAGGGCTACTTACAAGTACAACTAGCATTCATGTGATGAATGGAAGAAGCATGATGAAAAGAAGTAGTCATATGACGAAGGTTCCAGATATGAAGAAGGCCACTTTCCATGAAGAAAGAAATGGCATGACAAACTAAGGAGGAAAGTGACCGATGATTATTACCCTACAAAGAAGAAGCTCAACTAAATTTCATGACATTAAGGAGAAAAGTTGATCAAGCAGTTGAAGGTCCCATGAAGAAGAAGTTGTTGATGTATGGAAGAGTCCCTAGCTAAGAGGGAGCTCTGACAAGTTCCTAATTAAAATGGAGCTTGGTCAACTTTCTAATCAGAGGAAACTTGGGCATATCTTCCCCAATTGAGAGGGAGACATAGACACAACATTCTTGTCTTCACTTTGGAAGAAAGAATGAAGGATTGGGTAATCGTCTAGCATCCGATACTCTTTTGGATGATGTTATCACTCCTTCGGATCTCGAAGGCTGAGGAAGAGTCTGGCTGAGGTAACCACAGACCAACCTTTTGACTTGGTATCTAGCCCTACCAAACCGAAGAGGGCTCTCTCCAAAAAATCACAGCCAAGAGGGCTGGATGAATTAGGGTTTTAGGCTAGTTATGAGTGCATAGGTGTTTAATTGTTTGAAATTGGGTTGTTGGATGAGGATTAGGTCAAAGAAGCTAAGTCAGGGCAAATAAGATAGGATTGCACATTCAAAGGGGCAAGGTAGGTAAGTAAGCTAGCACATTAGTGTTTCTTGGGATGAGATGATTCAAACAGGTGAGGAGCTAGGAAGAGCATGAAAGATGAATTCTTCCTAAACTAAAGAAAAATGAACAAACTAAGAAAACTTCCCCAAAACAGAGCATGCCAGATGATTTTTGTTTATCAACTTGAAAGAGATCATACAATAGACATGAAATGGAATATGGACCAACAATACATTCATACAAATGAAACTGAAGAAAAAACAATGCTAGACAACCATACCATAGGTATCGCAAGGAAATAGCTACAACTCATCTATTAAAACTGACCAAATTATGATACAATAGTGTCTTTGATCAATTTCACAGCATCCAACTAAATCCAACCTTTGAAAAGACTGAAACATACAAGATATAGGCCTCAAACAAACCTCTCCCAACCTTAGGGGTCGAATCCATGAGTGGAGGAGCAATTCCACCAAAATCTGAACTGATAGCTAGAGTATAGGGTGGTCAAAGTGACTCATCCCTAATTACAATGAAATTAATTCATTACAACTCATTAAGTCCATTTACCTAATGTATTTACCCTAGGTAACAATAAAAACACCATAATTACATTTACATCATCAATTACATAAGTAAAAACTTGATTTCCCAAGACGAAAATCAAATCTGGAGCAAAAACAGTGAAAAATCATAAAACTGTCAAACTCACCATCTTTGTGTCAAACACGCCATCTTTGTGTCAAATGCGCCATCTCTGTGTCGAACGCACCATCCATCTTGCAGACAAGGTTTGAATGGCTTTCCAGTGTCCGAATTGAGCCCACGGTAGCTCATTGGAAAGCATGTCCTATCTAGTTTCCAAATCTACCTTTAGTTTCCAAAATGGACTTGATTTGTCCCTCCAAAAGTTGATTCTCCCAAGATTGCTCAGTGCGCAGCGCCAAGGTGAAAAAGGAGGCAGAACACTGATTTTTATGTGTTTTTTCACCTTTTCACTTGCCAGTTGTGCAAACCAAGTCTAGCAAAGTTGTTTTCCTACATGTCTTCATCATTGTGCATCCACTGGTCGTCTTCATTTGGCCAAAAAGTGCCTCAAATAAAAGCGCAACGCCAAGGGCGTTGCACCCTTGGCATTCTAGCTGTCACAAAACTATCTATGATTGCTGAAAAACACAAAAACTTCAAAAATTACCCAAAACTTGTCAAAATTGGTGAAATGATTGTTGATCATGTGGTTTATGCATGGAGTGAGGCTTCAGCAAGGATATCAAGTCTTCCTTCTTCTTCTTGCTTGTTTAGGGCTTCAATCTTTGCATTAGCTCCTCTAAGCTTTGCCCTTGCAATCTTGTTCCTCATGGCATAATGTTTTGCCATCTTTCTTTGTATGTCATTCTCTGTTGTCTATCTTCCTCCTCCAATCTATCTTCCTCCTCACTGTAATTTTTGTTCTCTTCTTCTTCTTTTGCAATGGTGTCTTAGTGTCTAAAACCCTAGGGAGATGAAAAAATAGTGGAAGATATGTATAGGGAGTTAGGAATGGTATGAGGAAATTCAGAGAGATGAGGGAAGGGGTTTATGGTTTAAGGGAAGTGACAGGGAGTGGGAATGTAATGGGATTTATAATAGGGGATTTTATTACAAGTCAGGGGTTTTGGGACCCTAGGCCAATGGAACACCTAGGTCTTAGGGTTTTGGGAATAAAGGGCTTTGGGAAGCATTGATATGATATGGGGGTTGGGAAAGGGTTTAATAATGATATGGGAAGGGAATAGAAGTACTAGGGAGTGAAATTGGAGGTGTAGTTAGGATTTGATTATGATACTAGGGTTTCTCTCAAGGAAAACATTAAATTTTGCAATGACATTTTAAAACACCACAAAATGACTTGAGGAATGCTAGGAGTTTGTATCTTGAATGTTACTTATTTGCTAGAGAATGAAGATACCCTATCTTGAAGTTTTTGAGGCAATGGCACTTTGTTTGGAGGCTGGTGAGCAATTTGGTCAAACGCGCAGCGCACAACACAGGTGCATCCTCCTCTTGCCAAACGCACATTGTAACACACAAACACGCAGCGTAACACTGGAACGCGCCTGCCACAACACAAGCGTGCAGCATCATCTTCAAACCAACTTTTGAGTGCCTTCCTGGATTCCAAATTGAGCTCATGATAGCTCGTTAGAAATATCTCTTTCTTTACTACACAATGGACCTATCAAGCACCGCAAATGATCAAGTATAGCCCCTCAAAAATCAATTCTCCCAAGACTGGTCAAAAATTGCAGAATGAGGGTGCAAAAATAAAGCGTGCTCTTGCAGGAAACTTTTGGAGGTATTCCTCAACTCCAAATTGAGCTCATGATAGCTCATTGGAAAGCTCTCTCTGTCTCGTTATCATTTGACTTATCAAGGAAGTCATGTGGACAATCCAGCTAGGAGAGGAATTGATTTTCCCAAGGTCACTCCAGAAGTGCAGAAAACCTCTTGTAGGACCTGTATGTTTTACATTTCTCCAAAACCATAACACCTATGTAAAAACTGAAGGAGGTTTTTCATACTTGGCCTATGATGGACAAAAACCTCTCTCACTTTTGTCAAATTTATCTTTGTTTGGTTAGAAACATAGTTTGAAGAAAAACTGGCCCTGTGGCAAATGATTTGTCCCATGCAATGACTTCTTGAAAAATGATGGAGACATGATGTTTATGAGTTGGAATGGCCTCATACTTGCCGAAATGACGTCCTTTATGCCTCCTCTGCTTAGATGTCTCTGATTCCATAGCCAACCCTAGCTCAGTGGGAGAGGAAATTAGGGTTTAGTGCTTGTAGAAAATTACGATTTGGACACCCTTGGGAAAAGACAACTCCCTTTGGCATTCACTTAACTTTTGAAACTTTACCCTTTCACTTGACTATTTCCTTTGACAAATCGATCTTTTGATGGTCTGGCATCTTCGAAACACTGAGTTAACAGCTTGGGAACCTTGTACGTATTACATTTAAATGACATATAGTTACAAAATGAAAATTAAAAATATTACATTTGAACTCAAAATTTCATGATGAAATAAGCATTTCTCTTTACAAATCATCTTCACATGGTGAAGAGAGGTTACTAATCATTTTGACACTTGTTGGCTTTATGCAATGGAGTGGAATTTTATTGAACCATGAAAACCCTAATGACCTAATCGAGACTTTGAGTGGTTGTGACTATGATGAAAGTGACTGTCATGATGAAGACAAGTCATGACTAATGGTATACTTCAGCAAAAGGTGAAATGGGCCAGCAAGGGGCAAATTACTAAGAGTAAAGGAAACCCTAATTCAACCTTCAGTGACCAAATTTTTGCATGAAGACCTAGTGGAATGACAAAAAATTCAAAATGGGACCCTAATATGATATGAAAAGAGGATTTTTTATCACTGATGGCAGTATGCAAATACTGACACTAACATATAGGGCATCCAAGACAAGAATAGGCACTAGGACCGATATTCCTTGAGCGTTGGGAACACAAGATAGGAATAGTCCTAAAAGGGCATACTCAGTGAACACCCGGGTGGGTATGTAGCTTGAGAGACAATGATGAAGGTGTCTATAGTCATTGGTCTCGCCAACATTGTGCTCTGATCAAATAAGAAAGTTGTCAATCAAGGCCTTGTTGTGGAAACAATGTTGGTTACTATGATGCTATAACAGTGGTTACCAATCTGATTCTTCTTATTAAAAATTCTTCAGATTGAGAATGACCAAGTACCATTATAAATACCTCCCTAGTTAAGAGGGAGTGTCAAAGAAAGTGTAACTAGGTTCGGTATTTACAAATGTAATTTTGATCTTTGTACTTGTCAAAGAAATATTACTTTTATAAGAATGAGTTTCTTGCTCATGTCATAGGTCTAGGAAAGTCAAAGAGTCAAAGTCATGTCTAAGGAGCTCTTCTTGAGCCTATGTGTAAATGTACATTGTATACTAGTCTAAACAAACCTCCAAGACAAGCACAATCCTCCTGAAGACATCAGCAAGCTAAACGATGTAAATCTCAGTCATGTCGGCCTACAAAATCAAATTAAAGGATGTCATGTTGGCTTGCATTAAAGACGCATCTCTTCATTGGTTCATGTCAACTTATTATGGAGAACGAAACTACTATATATACCCTATAGGATCTACGCAAAAGAAGACATCGATTTCCTCTGTGATTTTCATGGGAACAGCTACAGGATCTTGGGTGTCTCTGAAGTTTTCAATAAAATCATAGTGAGTAAGCATAAAGACCTTGCAATCTCAATGCTTCGGATGGGTAATACAATAAGTATCTCGTAGCAGGCAAAGAGCACACTTACCCTCGACATAGGAGGACACAATCTTGGGTACCTCTGAGTAATTACAATTTCAGTGTAATGATGATCTCAGTGCAATGAAAAGAACTCAGTCATAGTGATCACAGTTTTGGCCTCCTCACTATCTCGACATTCACTAAAGCAGCTCCTCTGTCTCGACATGCTCGTGGACACACTCTCGACATACCAACAGTCTCAGCGTAGTTATGTAATGAAGATCTTGGTGCAAGGAACGAACACACTCACTGTCTCGATATATTTAATAGTGATAGTTGTCTCGCTACAGTTGTGGTTCTACAATGACACATTCGCAGTATACTTTGTCTCGACACATTGGTGATGAACTGAACGAAGTCATGATCTCGGCCTCAGTCTTGATCATGAAAAGATCTCGATGCAGTTGTCATATATATATATATATATATATATATATATATAGAGATCTCATAGTTTTAATGATGATTTCAAAACAATGAAAGATCTCAGTGAAGATGTGACAATAGAACTTCAATAATGATATTGTTGTGAATATCTCAATTAAGGTGCAGCAATGTTGTTGCAGCAGTGATGAAGATCTTTGTGGTGCAGTGAAGATGAAGATCTCAGCAGTGATAAAGAAGAGGATTGGTATCTTGGTCTTGGAGTGGCTTAACTAGGTCAAGGGTCATGGTCTTGGTATTCGTCAATTGGAGTCTCTATAAGAAGAATTATGTGCGGGTTTTCCTCTCCAAGAGGGAGAGCTTTTGGCCCTTGCAGAAAGCCAACATCGTGTGTTCTTGTCTCTTTGTTTTCATAGCTATTTGAGGAACTAAGAAGACTCACTCTAATAATAACAAGTGAAGACTACGCTAAGAAGAAAAGTTAAAACACTCACAAATAGTTATCAAGCTAAGAAGAATCTCAATTAACTCTCACTGCCCTAGATTCTTTAACAATTAAAACCCTCAGTTGCTGCACTGGTTTTCCCACATTGGGTTTTTCTGGGGACATTGTCCAAAAACAACTGTGTTGATGTGTGTGTTTAGTTCTCTCTAGTGCAGTATTTAGTTTCCGCAGTATTTTATTTTGTGTAGGCTACACTGGTGGCTGTCAGGGGTTGTTAGTTGTTGGCTGAAGAGATAACTAGGAGAAAATTTCTCCTATGCAACCACCCCATTTTTGTGGGTGGGTAACAATGCCTTTATCGTCCCACTTAGCTCATGTGCTTTTAATTCTGGAATGTCATGCTTGTATCTACCTCACTTAGTTCACATGCTTGTCATATATGGCTAGAGTTTGATGACCTTCTGGGTTCAATTAAAATTTATACCTGTTGATTAACCCTTTTAGAGCGACAGGATGTTCTTGCCCAGCAAAACGGCTCTTGCATTGTCCACTTGACACATTAAACGAAGATGCCTTGAAAAGTTTTAATATCAGATGCAACTGTTCAAGATCCCGTTGTGAGATTGCATGAATATTTGATAATTAATAAATAGCACATTGAGTTGATCTTGATAAGGTTTAAAACCATATATGTTTGGGGAATCGCAACATCATACCGCTGAATGTTCTCTATTAGAGCTAAATCCTAAATCCATTCCAGCTATATTGGAATTTGTAAAATTCATTTCTACACGTACTAATGTTTGTGTCTTCCATTCCCATTGATTTCTTGTCTTTCTATAGCATTGCTACAACTATAGTGTACTTTGTAAAAAAAGAAAATCAGTACAAAAGCAGGTCTGCGAACAGTAATTTATGATTTCAAAGCATAGTTGTATTTCTTGCAGAAGAGGAGTACCTGCTGTAATATCCACACTCGTAACCTTTGCTTCATGTCCTGCCAATACCTTGATGGATTTGAAGTCCCGTGCTGACCACACCTAAAGCATAAGAAAGACACATTGTTATTAAAACTGTGAACTAGGCAAACACAAATTGCAAGAATCAGCACATTGCCTCTTAATGACATGTTAAAAAACAACGAAGAGATAGCTGTGCTAAATTTATTGTGTACATATGACCATCGTACAATGGAATGACACTTTCCATTCTAACACAGGAACCTAAAGGGGAACTTCACATATATGACAAAAATTGCCAGCAAAGAAGGACAAAATTACCAACTGTGCATTGGAATGACAATGCTACAAGGCCCTAAACAAACATACAACTACTCACTTTTATGCAAAGTTGTCCAGGAAATTGGAACCTGTGGTATGTGCCTCTTGCATTTCCTATTCGTAGTGACATGGGGACTACAGGGGAAATTCCCATTTATAAAGGCATTTTTCCTCCAAATCACAGCAATCTGGAAAATGCCCCCCAATTGTTCTGAGGACGTCTACATGCCCCCTATCCAAACCTGTTCCGATGTGGCACTGGTTACCCATAAATAAATATCCACTCAACTGTTTGACATTTTAGACTATGACAAATATTATCATTCAATGCATGCCAAACTACTATGCAGTACATTTTTGTCATGGTGGATAACCACAACACCAGTTTTGACTCTAATATTTGGATGTTCCTGCACCCTATATCTGATCTCTCTCTTCTTTTTTTCTTTTTATATTTTGGGGTGGCAATGGGTTAATATCTAGATTCCACACAAAAAAGGATTTTTACAACTATTATCAATGAATTGCTACTTCTAGAGTCATTGTACAGTTCTCTAATATAGAATCTGTGTTTTCAAAATTTTAGTTTTTTAAATATTTTTCAACCATCCATGTCCACCCATCCCCTCGAAATTTGGAGGTGCCTTCCAAATCGCCACAATCTGTACCCTTATCCCTCCACCCCTGAAGCTTAATGCCACCTAGATTCCATGTCTTATAAAGCCCTGATGCTGCAAGATTGCATTCACTGTTCTCTCCATTCGGGTTGGTGCTTGCCAACCACAGGAGGGTGTCCCTAGCCTGGCATGCAATGTTTTCCCTGTAAATTTGCAAAACAAGCATGCAATGGTTTCCTTTGACCAGCAATTTAGCAGCCAGAAAGATTATAAAACACTTTATGGATAAAGTAGTGGAATTATCCCTAGCATTAGCTTCAAATGGCAAAAAGAAACATAGAAAGAAAGGGCTTCAAATGGCATTTTGTTACCAAGAAAAAGGCTTAGAAACTTCTAAAATATTGCACGAGAAATCATCAAAATGTCAGCATACTCAAAGAGCCAGACATCATTCTTCATTATGGACTGGTATTCTTCCTGCATTGCATCCCTCCACTCTTGATGTTTAGCTGCATCTTCATAGGAGGAAGGTTCCACTTCAATAAGCTTCACCATATATGCGGCATACCCAAAATACCTCTTAGGTCTTTTACTTTCCCTGAAGGTCCCTGAGGTCATATGTCCTTCTGCTTCTTGTAGAGTAGATCTCAACCAAGCAGGCCTCTTTCAATTTTCTGGAATAATCACTTGCATCAGCTCACTCGGACCTTCAACATCTTCTTGTGTAATGTTTGACCTTGACCATCATTGTCCCTTGAGATATCCTCAAAGATAGGTATCTCTTCTTCATTAGAGTCAACAGTAACATCCTTTGATTTCTCGTAAGCTATGCTTTCATCAAAGATGGCATCCCTGCTTATTTCAATTTGACGATCCTCCTTAACATAGGTTTTATATGCCTTTGATGAAGCACTATACCCAACAAAGATGCCCTTTAAATTGGTAGGATCCAACTTCTTTCTCTTGTCCTTAGGTATATGAATATACACAGGTCGGCCAAATCTACGAAGGTGATCCACACTTGGCGTTTTTCCTATAAAATTGAAATGCTTCTTCTAGAATCATGTTGCTGAGGATTCTGTGAGGACTTTGGTTCGGCAAGTACACAGCTATCATACATGCATCTCCCCGTAGAAATTGAGGGACATCTTGATCATGTAGCATGGCCCTGACACATTCTTCAATAGTTCTATTCTTCCTTTCAGCCACGCCATTCATTTCAGGATTACAGGGAACGATAAGTTCCCTCTTGATCCCAGCTTCCTTGCAAAAAGCTATCAGCTCTTTGCAAGTGTATTCCCCACCATTATCTGACCTCAGGGTCTTGATCTTTCTCTCGGTTAGATTCTCCACTTCATTCTTGAACTCCCGAAACTTTTTTGAATACCTCATCCTTGTTCTTGAGGAGGAAGTCTTCCTTGAGAAATCATCAATGAAGGTTACATAATATTGATGTCCACCAAGAGACTTAACTGCCATAGGTCCACATACATCTGAATGTATGAGATCTAAAATTTCCTTAGATCTGGTATCACTTCTTGCAAATGGCTTCTTTACATTCTCACCTAGAGTACATCCATTACAAGTCCCTTCATGTTCTTCCTTCAATTCAGGGATGCCATTAATTTTCTATGTAAAATCATAAACAAGTGGATCTAAGATATGTTGATGGCATGTAGGTACTTGAAATTCGTACTCACAACCTCAACATTATCACAAGATCAACTTTAGGGGTCGAAAAATGACTTTACCTCTCCAAAAACCCACTTTCTCTAATGTTAGTGGCAAAAAGGGAAAAAAAATATGAAATGATTAATAAGTGGTGTACATATTTATTATTTTTCCAAGTCAGAAAAGACAAGGAAAATTATGTGGCATGAAATTGAAGTCAAAGGATCAATTCAAGATGACTTGGTAGCCACTTAACTCATTTGTTGCGCAATTAAGCCCAGCTGCCACTTCACAAGCAATACAAACAGCAGTTTAAACTAATACACAACCAATCAAAAGTAATATGCAGGCAGTTAGAAGAGCAATAGGCAGGGCCATCTTGGAGACATATGCAACTGATATTTGACACACTGGTTCACACTTTAGTTTAATGCTGAGTTGGTTGGGAGATCAGTGGGATATCACTCCCACTCAAACCACACTTGGAAGATTTGCAAACTTGCACCAGCCAACTAATGGATACACTAATCCTTACTCAAGAAAGGATGATTGCCACCTACAGCCAGCGCAGGTCGGTTTGGCCACTATTTGCTACACTTGGAGACTAGTCTTTACATTGGGATTGACAACCATTTTCCACTTGTTCTTCTCTTATCATTGGGATTTACTCCCTAAAGTTGTATAAATCAAGCTTTTGGGCTCTTTGTTGTCCATGGTTGGAAGTTTTAGCTTGGGTCTATTATGCTCAAATATTTTCTCATATTTTATCAATAAAAGTACAAAAAAGTTAAGAACTTTCGAGGTCAAGGTGTCCTTGTCTTGCTTGTGATTGAGGTAACATGGTATTGATGTTCTAATTTATTTGACTATGTCTTGTATGCTTAGACTCCTCAAGGGACAATGTTGTCTAAGGGGATTGAATAGTAAGTAATTTCCATTCATTTGTTAGATTTTGCATCTGATTTAACCCTTGTGTGTACTTGTTAATAGCACACTTTGTTTATTTCTCTTGAGAAATTTCCATCTATTGGCCAACAAGCTTGTGGAGAAGTTCTTGTGATTTAAGTTGCAGGTTACTCTCGAGACATAAGCAGACTAGTATCACTCATTCGAATACCTCCAAGACTACAACACTTTGATCTTAGAACGGGACTTGAGAAGGATTTAAGGCCACAGGATTCGTTTTCTTCCATCATATAAATTTCAAGAATACATGGTTGGTTACTCAATTGTGTTTACTTTGAAAATCTGAGCATTAAGCTCCAGTATTAGACCATTGTCCCAACAATGCTTCTTTATGCTCCAAGAGCTTGGTTCCCTTTTAGAAAATTAGAAGTAATTTATCATTGACCCAATTTCATATATTTTTACGCTAATTATTCTTAGTACATGCTAATTCTTTGCACATCTCTTCAAGTTTTTAATCAAATGATTTTTTACTTGCCTTTTCACTATCTTGTGCGCAGGTTTGTGTTGAAATTTGATGACTAAAAAGTTCCCTGCAATCCCAACCCGGTTTTAACTTCACCTTATCACTCCCATTCAGTTAAATGCCCTTTCTCATAAACATGCATTTAACATATAGAATTCTGGAAATGAAATTTTCAGATTAAAACACATGGCACTGTCAACACATGCTGAAAATAAATATGGACATAAACAGACCAGCAACACACATAAAAATACACACAGATTTTTGGTCAACTTAGACTAAGGCAAAACTCCTTCAATCTTCTCCGGGGAAAACCTGTTAGAGAGCTCTTCAAATTTATTTATCTTTCAAATTCAGGAAAAATACATTTGCAGACAAAACAAAACAGCACAATACAACTTATCTCTTCAGCCCAAAACTCCTTGGAAACCGTGCCCACTTTGCCTCGATTTCCATGCCCACTTGAAGCTGAAAATATGTATTGTACACATACGGACTGTATTGTACGGATTTTTCAAAAAAATCTCAAAAACTTCTCTCGAACAGCGTGTACCTCACAGATTAAATGATGTTCATATTGTACCTTTTGTTGTCTTCTATGCCTTGATTTCCATGCCCAACTTTGCCTAGAAATCACTCCTTCAGCTTGCTACAACAAATTTCTCCTTCAGAACTTTTCTCCATCTCTCAGCCTTCTTTCTCCAATCTGCTCTCATGAAGAATGAATATGCAGTCTCTCTTTTCTTTTCCTCCTTTTGTTTCCCTAAATGACTTTTGGGCAACCCTAAGATCTACTGGCTCATATTCATTTAGATCAAGGAATGAGAATAAATGTGCATTTAATTCTCACTTTCTATTTTTTAACTCACCCATTAAATAAAGTACAAACATTGTACTTTATGTCTAAAGTCACTTTTCACTTTATAAAGTCACACTTAGGAAAAGAATTTTTGACACTTTTCCCTAGGTATAGACTAACCCATGGGAAACGACTTGTCCAAGGTACATTAAAAATCAACACTCCCTCTTACCGAGGAAAGTGTTTATCACCACACCTATCTTGTCCCTGAAATGGACATGCTTGCCTCGTCGCAAGGACTTCGTGAGAACATCGGCCACCTGCTCATCTGTCGATATATACTCTAGCTTCACTGCCCCCTTCTAAACATAATCCCTGATGAAATGATATCTGATGCCAATGTGTTTTGACCTATCATGAAACCTATGTTGCAAGAAACGTGGTATAGAGGTCCGTTTCCGTATGGAAACGGGTACGAAACACGGAAACGCGTTTGGTACGACCGTGAAACGCGTTTCCGGCCGTACTGCCACGTTTCCCGAAACGGAAACGTGGCCAGTACGACTGGAAACGCGTTTCAGGGCCGTACAACCCACGTTTCCTCATTAACTTGTGTTTTTTTTAATTTGTTTTTTAGTTTACTTTTAGGGTATGTTAGTGACTTCTTGTTGCTTCCAGATGCGTGTCTAAAGTTATAAAAGTGAATTTTGGCCCTAGTGTTGATATGCAGTTCATGGTAATGTTAAATTCTTAACGTAAAAGTGATATTCTCCTTTATTTTTCATTTTCATCCTTTTACTTAAATTTTGAACATTACCATGAAATGACTCAGGATGTTTGAGAGTGGTTTCGCTCTCATTGGATTTCATATGGAGAAAGTAGAATTTTAGATCTCACTCAAAATCCAGCAGACTTATTTGTTTTTCAGGATTTCAGGATTGGAGGGATTGCAATGTTTCATTGGATTTTATCATGTACTAGGGTATGGAACTTGCATTTAATCAAGAGAACCAAGCTCTCTATGCAGGGGAAACTCCCAATAATCAAGATCATGTAGGGTACTAGGGTATGAAACATATATTTAATCAAGAGCACTAAGGTCGTTCAACTATGTAGGAGGAGACTCCCAATACAACAATGGTCCTTCTAAAGAATGGGATGTAGATGCAGAAAACCCTGATTTGGATCTCTCTCTTGCAGCCTTATAGTCTTTATTGTACTTGCAGCCTCATATACTAATATAAATAAAGGCTGATTTTGAGATTTGGATATATAATAAAGGTTACTTTTGGATATTCCGATATTTTTATTTTTCATTATGTGATCATTCATGAGGTAAGATGTGATGTAAATTAAATCGTTAATGTTTAAAGTGTAATAAATATATGTTATCATTTATGCCTTTATGATGCACATATATATATATATATATATTATATTATAATATATATATATTATTCATATATATATATATATATAATATATATATATATATTTTCAATATATATATATTATATATATATATATATATATAATATATATTCGCGTTTCCTCGTTTCCAAAATTTGGGGAGGTCGTGTTTCGTATCGCTTCCCGTTTCGAAAACTCGTACCCGTTTCCCCGTTTCGTGCAACTTAGCATGAAACGCTGGAATCTCCGTGAGTTTAATGCAACTCTGATTATGACAGTGAATAATCGTCGGTCTCAACTCCTGATCAAATAGGCCATACAACAACTTGCAAAGCCAAATGGCCTCACAACTAGCCTGGCTAGCAGCCATATACTCGGCCTCAGAAGAGCTCAAAGCAACTGACTTTTGCTTTCGACTGAGCCACAACACAATTGTCGAACCCAATCTGAAGCAACATCATGAAGTGCTTTTCCTGTCAGAAGCACACCCTGCCCAATCTGAATCTATGTAACCTGCCAACCTCACTCCATCTCCCCGCCTATAGTCCAGACCATAATCAACAGTCCCCTGCACGTAGCGAAGAATGTGCTTTGCAGCAACCCAGTGCACCCTCTTGGGCTCAACCATAAACTGGCTAAGTGTGTTCACTACAAAGCATATATCTGACCTAGTGTTGACCAGATACATCAAGGATCCAATAAGCTACCTATACAATGTGGGATCCACCAAACAAGAATCTGAAGCATGAAGCTTCTTCTAGTTGATGATCATAGGTGTAGACATGGGTCTACAGTCTGCCATGTGAAATATGCTCAAGACATCCACAGCATACTGCCCCTGCCCTAGAAAGATATGGCCCTCTTCCTGCCACACCTCAAGCCCCAAAAAGTAATGCATCAGCCCAATGTCCTTCATCTCGAACTCCATAGCAAGATCCTCCTTGCAACCACTAATCAATCTCTCTGCCCCAATAATGAACAAGTCATCAACATACAGCACAAGAATGAGCGGATCATCCCCTACAACAATGTAGTATAGGTTTAGATCTGCGTCACTCTTCGTGAAACCCATCTGCGGCAAGTATCAATCCTCGAATACCAAGCTCTCAGAGCTTGCTTAAGTCCGTAGAGTGCTCACCTCAACTGGCATACATGGGTCTCCCACCCAAGTACCTCAAAGCCCGATGGCTACTCAACATACACCTGACGGATCTGCCAAGCCATTTCTACAGCAATAGAAATAAGGGACTGGATAGAAGTGTACCAAGCTACGAGAGCGAGGTCTCATCATAGTCAACTCCCTTTATCTGTGAGAACCCTCTAGCTACAAACCTCGCCTTGAACTTCTCAATGCTGCCATCTGCAACATGCTTGATCTTGTAGAGCCACCTAGAAGTCACAACTGACTTGCCCTTAGGCCTTGGCACCACTTCCCCGACATTGTTCTTAATCATAGAAGCATAATCCTCCACCCTAGCCTCTCTCCATACCTCCTGGCTAGCAGCCTTCTCATAGCTAGTAGGCTCAGAGTCAACAATGATGGTAGCCTTGGCTACCTAACTGCAAAACTGCTCAGGTGGCACACTCTCCTTGTTCACCCTCTTCAAAGGACCAACAGACTCTGCTTCCTTCAAGGTGTCTACGCCACTTAGGCCTCCTCTTCCCTGAAGAAGCTTCCCCATAGGGAACTTCATCCTCTGCCCCCCAGTCTACTTGAAGGTCTGCCAACTGACCCTAGTGTGCCTGTACCAGCAACTGTCCTCGAAGAACATGTATTGGCACCTGCGCCTATGTCAATTGAAGTGCCATGTGAACTTTATACTAGTGGACTCCCTAAAGAAGTGCTCGGTGAACTCACCATTGGTGCCCCAGATGTCAATGACACTAAAGTACCTCTTGTACCAGTCAATCTAGAACCGTGAGGTCTTGCTCCCTATACCTGACCTCCTTGCTGAGAAAAAGTTTGTGACTCTCTCTCATCATACTCCTGTGATCTCCGATAGGACCTCTCCTCCTCGAATTTCACATCCCTCCTAATCACTACTCTCTGTTTAGAAGGAATGGAGATCCGGTAAGCCTTCGAAGTCTCCATGTAACCCATAAAGAAACCCTTCTCTGCCATGGGTTCCAGCTTCGTCCTCTGCTCCTTGGGGATATACGAATATGTGAGACATCCAAAGATACAAAGATATCCCACATGAGGCTTCTCTCCAGTGAAGGCCTCCTCCAAATTCATATTCCCCAATACTCTGTGAGGACTCCTGTTCTAAAGATAAACAACAGTATTGCAGGTCTCAGCCCACAAAAATAAAGGCAACCCCTAATCATGAATCATCGCTCTAGCAACCCCCAACAATAGCTTTGTTCTTCCTTTCAGACACCCCATTCTGCTGAGGGTTGTAAGGAACCGTGAACGAGACCTAATGCCCTCCTATGCACAAAAGTCATAATACCCACCATCAGTGTACTCACCACCATTGTCTGACCTCAAGACCCGAATCTTACTACCTATCTATTTTTCCACAAGAGCTTTGAACTCTTTAAAGCAACTGAAGACCTCACCCTTGATCTTCAAGAAATATATCCAAGTCCTCCTAGAGTAGTCATCAATGAATATAACATAATACTCATAACCCCCAAAAACACACAAGACATACGACCGCTAACATCAATATGAATCAAGTCTAGTATACCTGTAGATCTATTGTCACTCGCTAGCAAAGGTAACTTGGTGTACTTGCCCAAAGCACACCCTCTGCAAACCTCATAATGCTCGACACTGAAATCAGGAACTCCAGTAGTGATCTCCCTCAGTACTCTCAAAGCTCCATGATGCATATGCACCATCCTCTGTTGCCATAACTCACACAAGTCTCTATTGCTGGTGGTACTAGTGTGAGTGCTACCAGATGTGCTACTCTCTAATGCTCCTACCAACTGAAAATTGAACTTGTATAGTTTCCCACAGCGGACTCCAATCATTTTGGCCGAAGTGATGGAAGCTCCCCTAGGATGCATCAATACCTACCCTCCTAAGAAAGTGACGTCAAACCCCTTCTCCTCCATAGCAAACATTGAAATCAAGTTCTTCTTCATCCCCGGAACATACAAAACATCCATGACCTTCAAAGGAGGCAAAGACTCCCTCTCAAAGGTCACAATCCCCACACCAACAACTCTCACAGTGCAGTCATCTCCTAGTACAATCTCAATATCGAGTGCCCTCTCTGCAAGCTCTAAAAAGAACTCTTGTGCACCTGTCATATGGAGGGAAGCCCCATTGTCTATGTACCACACATCGGATGATGTACTCCTAGATGTAGAAGTAATTAATGTAAAGTCCTTGTCAAACTCTGAAGCAAACTGCTCCACCTCTGCTGAAGCTTCAATACCCTTCTTCCCCTTGTTCTTCCTCTCAGGACACATAGCAGCATAGTGCCCCATCTTCTGACATGCCCAACATTTGACTTTGGACATATCCGTATCTTTCTTCTTCTCCTCCTTTCCCTTAGCCCAATCTGATGAGGCCCCTTTCTTGGCCTTCCCTTTGTTCTTCCCCCTGGCTGTCAAGGCGACATCCTCCTCACCTGCTATCTTCACCCCACCACTGCCAGTCTTCCGTATCTCATGTTGCACACAATCATCCCAGAATTTGTCCCAATTGGGAATATTCTCCCTAGATGTGACAGCATCTCCAAAGACCTCCCATGACTTAGGAAGTCTCGCTACAGCTATCCTAACTAACTCTGTGGGTGCAACTACCTCACCAATAGCAATCAAATCATCACGTACTTGTTTGACCCTGCCAAGATAATGAACTACACTCGGCCTTTGTCATCCTAATGTTCTTCAATTGTTCTTTGAGTACCATCTTCCTGCTCCCATTGGTACTCTAATAGAGAGTGGGTAAAGTTGTCCACATCTAATATGCATATGTGTTTCCTCTCACCTGAGGAACCACATGACCCTTCAGACTGTTTATCAAGATCATTTTTGCCTTTGCATTATTTTTTGTGAATTCAGCAAGTTCGTCTGCAGCAGTAGGAGGTACAACCACTTCTCGCACAATGTCCCAAACTGTTGCATCCTCAAACACTATCTGAATTTTGTCCTTCCAAACAGCATAGTTGGATATCCCATCCAGTATGTCCTATATCCTTAAGAACATGGCCATCACTGCTGTCCAAAATTTACATAACCAAGAAAATGGAGAAATGAATTTTCCAGCACACCTTGTTGTCCCAAAGTTCAGTCTATGTGAAACTTCACCTTCTTGTCCCAAAATATCAGTTTTTTGTCCCAAACTATTGTCTGTTGTTCAAACTACAATTTTCAGCCTGTAGCTCTGATACCATGTTGCAATTTGATAACTAAAAAGTTTCCTGCAATCCCAACCCAATTTTAGTTTCACCTTATCACTCCCATTCAGTTTCCCTTTCCAATAAACATACATTCAACATATAAAATTCTGGAAATGAAATTTTCAGATTAAAACACATGGGACTAACAACAAATGTTGAAAATAAATATGGACATAAACAAACCAGCAACACACATAAAAATACACGAAGTTTTTTGGTCAACTTAAACCCAAGCAAAACCCCTTCAATCTTCTCTGAGGAAAACCTGTTAGAGAGCTCTTTAAATTTATTTATCTTTCAAGATTAGGAAAAATAAATTTGCAGACAAAACAAAATAGCAAAACACAACTTATCTATTCAGCCAAAAACTCCTTGAAAATTGTGCCCACTTTTCTTCAATTTCCATGCCCACCTGAAGTTGAAAATATCTTCTATACAGATACGGTCTATATTGTACAGATTTCATATGGACTATACGGATTTTTGTACCATTGTACGGACTGTACGGATTTTTCAAAAAAAAATCCTTAAAAGCTTCTCTCGAACGACATGCAACTCACAACATTAAATGTTGTTCATACTATACCTTCTGATGTCTTCTATGCCTTGATTTTCGTGCCTAACTTTTCCCACGAATCACTTCTTCAGCTTGCTGCAACAAATTTCTCCTTCAGAACTTTTCTCCAGCTCTTAGCCTCCTTTTTCCAAACTGTTCATGAAGAATAAATGTAGTCTCTCTTTTCTTTTCCCCTTTTGTTTCCCTAAATGACTTTTGAGCAACCCTAAGATCTAATGGCTCAGATTCATTTAGATCAAGGGATGAAAATAAATGAGCATTTAATTTTCACTTTCTATTTTTTTAACTCACCCATTAAATAAAGCACCCACATTCTACTTTATGTCTAAAGTCACTTTTCACTTTATAATTTAACATGGACTTTGCCACTTATAAAATCACTTTCACTTTATCAAGTCACACTTGGGAAAATAATTATTTTTGACACTTTTCCCTAGGTAGAGACTAACCCATGGGAAACCACTTGTCCAAGGTACATTAAAAATCAACAGGATACACCTCATGATGATGACAACCACAACCACAACAATTTCATGTGCAACAACAATCAATGGAATGGCAGATTCAACAACAAAGGAAAAAGGAATGCTCCCATTACTCAACATGGAAATGGTCGACCTTCCAAAAGATCAAGAAACTCCAGGTATGATGAATCTAATCTTGTTGATAACAAGCAAAAAGAATTTTATCTTATATTTGCCCTCTCTACTGCCTCCCCTCCGGATACTTTGGGAAATTGGTTGATTAATAGTGGTGCCCCAAGGCACTTCACTGGGTATAAGGAAGCTCTTTCAAATCTGATAGAAAAATATACAAATTTGGAAATCATTCTCGGAGACAATGCCACCTATCTCGTGAAGGGAGTTGGAGATGTTACTCTTCAATTGAATCAAGGTAACACTAGTTGGGGATCTAAAGAAGAAACTAGTATCTATCTCGGCGATAGAGAACAAAGGATTTAAGGTGGCATTCATTGATGGAAAGGTACGTGTTTGGAAAAGAAATTTCAATGGATTTAGGGTTCACAACCTATATCAAGTTGGAAGAAGTCCACTAGGAGCTATGTCTTGCAATACATCTCTTCAATCCGAATTATGGCACCGAAGGTTTGCTCATCTTCATTATAAAGTCCTACCTGATGCGAAGAAGATGGTAACAAGTATGCCCGAATTTAAACTAGAACATGAAGGTATTTATCAGGGATGTGCCGAAGGAAAACATACAAGGGGACCATTCCCCTCAAGTGATAGCAAGACTACCAACATATTGCAATTGATTCATTCTGATCTATCTGGTATGATGCCTGTGAACTCTTTGGGAGGATATTTATATTATACTATCTTTGTGGATGATTTCTCTCACCAAACTTGGATATATTTCTTAAAGAAGGACGAAGTATTCTCATGCTTTTGTTCTTTCAAAGCCTTGGTCGAAAATCAAACCGGGAAGAAGATCAAAATCTTGAGGACCGATAAAGGAACCAAATATGAATCAAATGAGTTCAATGACTATTGTAGAGAAGCTGGCATTAACAAGGAGACTACTACCGCATATACTCCTGAGCAAAATGGTGTTGCTGAAAGGTGTTAGTGTCGGTCTTAAGCCCTCCATCAGTGATCAATAGCTCTTTGCATATGCATAGTTAGGTGTCTCATCAGTGTCAACTTTGCATCCCACTAGGCATGCCATAACACTGAATGGAGGAGCAGGTCTTTGTTCCCTTCTTGGCTTTTGCTGGATGAGGTTATACTACAATGTAATTGAGTCATACTTGTTGTTATTTTTGTCTTGAGGTCCCAGGTCTTAGGTCTAGGGTTTTGAGTCAAAATCACTTCAAGGTCATGAGTCAAGGTCAGTGAGTGTCCAGCAAGCCAGAAGGAGGTATGTACATATGTTTCATGGTTATTTTCATCAGTTACAGATCATTTTATACCTTGGATTTAAAAACCCTGTTTTTAAAGTCCAAGGTCATGTCAAATTTGTAAAAATAAAGAAATTCTCAGAAGTTTGCAAAAGTGTCGGCAACAACCCTAGTTCCTTCTCCACAATCCATCAGATGGGCAACCTACAAAAAGAACGGAGTCCAACGCATCAAGAGAGCTCATTTTAGGACAAAAAGACTCTAAACAGTGTTAAAAGGAAAAGCAAATTGAAAACATTAGAAAGTGGGTTCTAAAGTTAATTTTTTTTTTAAATGACCCTATAAAAGCTAATTTCCCTCTTTAGTCACTCTTATTGTGCAATTGAGAGTGAAATTTTCATGCTAGAGGCAAAGAAGGCGATTTCGTGGCAACGGTCAGCAATTTCAGTGCCTGGGAAGGTGCACGGTCATTTCATAAGTGTGCGCGGATTTCTAGGCAACGCGCGGCTCTGAGAGGAGATTTTTGCTGAAGGAAAATACACAGGCGCGGATTTCTGGGTGGTGCGCGGATTTTCTGGGGAAGTGCGCGGTCATTCGGGCAGTTTATACAAAAAACTCACCCAAACAGTAAACTTTCTTCCAAGTTCACTCAAATTTGCCAAGGTATGATAATGTCATGGATGGGTAGCATGTTTATGGTCATTTTTACCATGAGAAGTTATGAAGAAATAGGTTAAATGGTTGATGTCTTTGCAAGCTTATGCTAGGTTGTATTGTTTGTTTTTCAAGGTAATTTTTCCTTTATTCCCTTCCATTAGTTTCCCATGATAAATTCACATGTGTTAGAATGTCATTTTCATTAATATTATTTGCAAATTAAATGCTAGACCCCATCCTGAAATCCATGAAACCCTAACCCCTCTTAAACCATATTTTAAACCCTAGTTTTCTACCATGCATCATGCTCAAACCCTACACCATTACACACAGCAAATTATATATGTAAATTGCACAGCAAAAGAATAAAAACAAATATAGTAAAAAGAAAAGAAAATGATGACAAGGCATGCAAACAAGAATTGTAAAAAAAAAGTAAAAAAATATAATTTGCATAGCCTTATAAAAAACAAAAGAAAAATGTCATCTTGCTGTAAATATCAAAGGTTAGAAGCTGTGTAAAATCATGACAAAGTTTATCAAATGTACAGCTGCAATGTTTTCCAAAAGGAGCAGTTTGTTGTGGCTAGGGTTTGCACAATGACATGGTATCATCTCCCTTTTCCTAAACTCTGTTTTCCTACCCATTCCCCTCATGAAAAACCTAATTCAATTGCCTATCCCATTTTCAAACTCCCTATGCAATTGAACCTCCTTCCCTATTGTCAAAACATGCAATGAAACCCTAATTCAC
>APFE030300520.1:0-12178 GCA_000404065.3 Pinus taeda | reverse complement strand
TCATTAATAATTGTTGATAATTAAATAAAAAATTTGGAATACATATTCCAAAATAGCTATGCATATTGGCATAACTATTAATAATGACATTAAAATTATGGAAGCCCTATTCCAGAATAAACACATCTATTGAATAATTATTAATAATAATTATTTAAAATAAGGTTATAATTGAGTTAGTTCTTATACTTTTTTAAATTTTAGCAACTGGAGATATATGATGTAGTAATTATTTTGATGCTTATTATGGATATAAACTTATAAGGATTTAAGTTAAAATAAAGTTATAGGTTAGTTAGTTAGATGCTTATTATGAATTGATGCTTACTTGACCAACTATTTCATTTATATCGTCTCGCTCATAAATAGTAAAAAGAAGTAATGTATAAGCTAAATATATAAACATTTAAAATAATATGGAAAAATATTCTTAACCACACAGATTTACTCTCACTTTGCCATGGGTATTCCTACTCTATAGATAGGTCTTTTTACAATACCATGGGTCAATATCATGGCTTAACAATTCTCCATACCCAAAAAAACCATCATTCACTTCATATATCACTTGGTCATATTCCATTCAAAAAAATAATAATCAAATTAGTTAAAATGGAAAAATGACACAACTACTTTCAAGATAAATCTCAATCTTTAATTTGTGTATACTACTATAAATATTCTAAAATATTTAGCAGTTAAATATTCTACTATCCACTTAATAACTATTGATAACTAAATTGAAATGCAAGAAACTCAATTCCAAGCACACATATCCACAATTTATTCAATTTTTTTAAACTATAAACGAGTATTTTAATAATAATATAAATTAAAATAATAATAAATTTTCAAAATGAATAAATACCATAATCATAAATTTTAAGCATCAATATATTTATAGAATA
Source organism: Pinus taeda (assembly GCA_000404065.3). NCBI lineage: Eukaryota > Viridiplantae > Streptophyta > Pinopsida > Pinales > Pinaceae > Pinus > Pinus taeda. Next base: position 11,270 of record APFE030300520.1, on the reverse strand, counting down.
TAAAATCATATTTAATATAAATATTAGTTACATAAAAAATACCCATATAATAATAATAATAGTTAATATTTATTTATATTGAATCAACATTAAAATTTTAATTTTATAAAACCATCATAGTATAAATTTTAAAATTGCAAATACACATTCAATTTATTAGGAACAATAAAACTAATTTAAATTAAAATTTATTTTTAAACTAATAATGATAAATTATATTAAACTTTTTAGTATAATATATATATAATTATATATATATATATAATATAATTAACTTTTCAAGATTTTTAGAATAAAAATGTCTAAAAGATAAACCATAATATTTATATAACATTATAAATAAAACAAAATTCTCAACCTTCTTAATAAAAATGCAAATTAAAATTTTAAATATATTAAAATTTATATAACTTTTAAAATTTAAATAATATTTCAAAAATAATTTTCATTTAAATTAAATATAATATAAATATTAAATAGTTTTGAAATTAATAAAATAATACATTAAAAATAAAATATTTATAATATAATAAATATATAAAATATGAAATATTTATGTATCGTGCATTGAAGAAAGCATATTTTATTAGTTTATGGAGTATTGTTATACATATTAATGGTGATATTTGATATACTTTTGAGGTGTAGTTTCATTGGTTAGTATGTGATGTAGTATTGGCTAGTTTAGGTTCAAACCTCATGGGAAGAATGAGGATGAAAGCTATTTTGGGTGAATTATGGGTGACAATTAACATTTTTCCATAAAAAATAAAAACCTATATTTATTTTTAAAATCTCTAAGAAAAATGAAATAAAAACACCCAATTATTTTTAGCATCTTTTTCAAAACATTAATATAATTCAAAGTGAGTAAAAAACATTAGAAAGTAACCAAATATATATGAAAAGATTCACAATTATAGTGGCTCAATACACATAGGCTAAAAGATTAATTTAAAAACTTCACATAAGAGACTTAGAATACATATTAAATATTGCATTGCATGCAGAATATAGAAGCTCAAATGACCATGATAATGATTAGCAATAAATAATGGCTATCAAACTCTCGCCATAAATCATAAAAAGCTTAAAAGTATAAAAAATATTGGTTTAACCTTTAATTTTTTTTTAAAGTTATGTAATAATATCTCTTCATTACTCAAATAATTTTTAAAAAGATATTTATAAGAGACTATTCTTTTTACTATTTTTTTGAAGATAAGTTTTTTTAATAATTTTCATGGTACTCATGTTTTCTGTTATAATCAAAATTGCTTTTACAAGAGATCTTTTGAAATCCACTAGCTACTTCAAAGTAAAATGTAATTGAATACATTGAAGATATGTAGATAGACTAAATGTGACTATTCAAAAGAGTACCAACTACAATACAACCTAACCACACCAACCTTTTCTCAAATCACACCAAAATTATCTCAACTTTGGGACATTTAAATGCACCTTCTTGAAATGGTCAAGAAAAATGATTTTTCCACATTTGTTGGCATTTGCTTCTATGGAATATCTGGTTTAGTGAAATGGTCAAGAAGATTGATGTTTCCACATTTGTTGGTCATTTCCTCCATGAAAAATTTTGTTTTAGTGAAATGGTAAAAAATTTGGTGTTACCACATTTGTTGGGCATTTCTTTCGTGTTAAATGATACAATCAAGAAGTTTAGAGATACACAGACAAATTAAAAAAGGTGGAACCATAAAAACCAAGATAATGAACAATAACCTTTCTTGATGAGATCTTATTCCAAAACCCTTGAAACAACTTAGTTACTTCATTTAAAGACAATTTTATACTAGAATAATTGCCTACTCTTTGCAATAATAAGACTTGCTTGTAATTTTAAAAAAACACAGATTATAAAAAATAAGATTATAAAAATAAAATTCTAATTCCCTTTAAATAAATCAATCATTCCAATATATGTGTAAATCAATAAAGTGGATAGTAATTAAATTGAAAAAAATGAACCTCTACACTTTCCTTACACCATTTATCTTCGTGGAGTTGCAAAGGTTGGCTCATGCTTATGCATTTCAATTATTTTAAAAGCGGTAGGAAGCAACTACATTGTGGTCCACATAAAACTTTTGAATTTGAAAATGAAACGTTGGGAGATGACCATAGTTTATGTTTCTCGATGAGCATTTGTCATAGATGTCCTTGATTTCTATCCACTATCTAACTGACTCTATAGAGTCGTGCCTGCTACCTTCTTGTTCCCGTACCACGTGAAAGTTACGGGCAGGGTTTCCGGCGGTGAAAGTTTCCGATCACAAATAATTTCTGACGTTAGTCTATGTAAACGGAGATCGGGTCACTTAAGCGGATGCTAAGAACCTACAATGGAGATAAGGGTTGCCCGGATATATATACTTCCCCTGTCTTTTTTTGGTTTCCGTTACTTCCCACACCTTTTAAACGTTTCCATCGACTCCCAATTTTCATAATTTCCATAATATATCACGCCATTATCAAGTGTCATTATCAGAGTGATAGATTGTTTTTTTTTAATATAACAAACTCCATGATCACGTTTCTGTTGTACACTCACCCATAAATACTGGAGTGTAATAAACTTCATGATGATGATAAGGGTTTCCCGGATATATATACTTCCCATGCTTTTTTGGTTTCCGTTACTTCCCACACCTTTTAAACGTTTCCATCGACTCCCAATTTTCATAGTTTCCATAATATATCACGCCATTATCAAGTGTCATTATCAGAGTGATAGATTGTTTTTTTGAATATAACAAACTCCATGATCACGTTTCTGTTGTACACTCACCCATAAATACTGGAGTGTAATAAACTTCATGATGTTTCTGTTGTACACGCGCCCATAGATACTAGAGTGTAATATGCTATTTTTGTTAGATAATATAACGAATGAGAACCGTACCTTACCGTACATTGGCAGACTGTAATATATCGCTTTCTTGTCAGAGTTTATAACAAACTACACGCCCCCACTACTGAGCATAAATCCCTTTGAAGGTTCCATGAACACTAGGCATAAATTATAACAAACTTGACCTATAACGAACGCAAACGAACCGGGCATTGTCAAGAAGAATATACCGTTTCTTGTCAGAGTTTATAACAAACTACACGAGGCATAAATTCGTTTGAAGGTTCAATGAACATTAAACGAACCGGGCATTGTCAGAGAAGAATATACAGTTTTTTTGTCAGAGTTTATAACAAACTACAAGCGCCCACTACTTGGCATAAATTCGTTTGAAGGTTCAATGAGGATTAATTGGCATAAATTCGTTTGAATGTTGGATGAACTCAAGCACCCACTAGTCACATTAATTGTAAGTGTTACATTCACCAACTAATTACGCATCTGCGTTTAATCCTTTGACTTGGTACAATATAATGGACCAAAGATGTTGATATAACGTGTTGTATAAATCTTTTGACTTGTTACAATACTGGTAAGGCGTCTTCCTTGATATAAATCTTTTGACATGTCACAACTAATCATGTGCACACTAAATTCTTCCATGTGATTCGTCTTTCGTAAGTGACAAGTTTGACAAGCTTGTCAATAAGACAATCTTCACGTATTACAGGTACAGGTACGGTTTAATATTTCATTTATTTTTTTTAAAGCAGCGAGACCAGTCCGCAAGGTTGTTTAATATTTCATTTATTTTTTTAAAGCAGCGAGACCAGTCCGCAAGGCTTTGGAAGGAGGCTCATCAATAAAGAATATGACTATGATGGGTGGAAACATAATGTTTGAAATGAATTTTTATTATTTATGAGTTTTAGGGTGTGATGTTGATATAATGTTTTTGTTGGAGATTATTTATGGAATTTTTTTATAAGACACCAATTATATTAGCTTTTTAAGACTAGGTATTTAAATTTGAAAATTGTTTTCTTATTTTCTACAATTGCTTCACATTCTTGAAAGTGCAAAAAAGCAAAAATAGCCATCTAAATGTTAAATTTAGCAAATATTAATTACATTATTGAAATTTTAAAGAAACAAAAAGACGAGCAATATTTAGAAAGAAGAAAATAATTTATATTCTTGAATATATATATAAGCTCTAAACCCAATCTTTTTCTTGAATTTAAGAAGTATTAATTAGATTTTTGAAACACAAAAACTTAACACCTAAATTTAGAAAGGGTAATTCTAATTGCATTTTGGAATGTTCCAAAAAGTAAAATTTGAAAGGCATTAAATTTAAAAAAGCTAAAATGATTCTAAAAAAAATGTTAAAAAATTGTTGGTAAAATAAAATTACTTGAATTTCTTTCATGAAAGTGCACAGAAAATGCACAAAGTTAATGGGTAAATTTAAGAGTTGAATCTCTATATAGCGGCCCAAGCCATGGACGTTCTCTGAAACATTATCTACACAACATCTCAATGACATCTCCAATAATGAGAATGAATTTACATAATTATGAATAAGCAAATAGAATTAGTATTTTTTTGTGATATAGTAAAATTGTTAAAATAAAATTTAAAGATAGTTTGTTTAATAACAAAAAACTCTATTAAAATTCCTATGGATTAATAGTATTATTCTTTAACAAACCAAAAAGGTCATATGGATTAGTAGTATTTTTAATTAATAATAAAAAATAATTAAATGATATTTTTTGAAAATAATCTTGATTAGAAAAATTTGGATGCTACCCATTATACAAATAATTTTTTATCTCCAACTTATGGGATAATTTTTTCAATATTTTTAAGATTGCAAAACCCTAGAACATTTAAAAACCATAGATACTAAATCTTGGAGGGCTATCTTTGATCACTAATTATAATAAACTTATTATTAGATATTCCTCTTCATTGCACTATATATTAATTATTTCTCTTCCCTTTCACCACTATGACAGCTATAATATCTAATATAATATGTGTCCCTTAAACAAAAGCCATTATGAATGCCAAAAAATTGAAATGTCCCATAACCCATATAACCCCTAATTTAGGGTGATCACAAGTACTCTTAGAGAATTACAAAGCCTTCCACCATGCGGCCTCTTACCGCTATTACCATTAAAAAAATGACATTGATTACTTTATAATCCTTAACATAGTAACTCTAAAATTAGGTAAACTATGGTGCACTATGATCTTTAACACAATGATTTCTAGAAACTACGCGCCCTAGTACAGTGCCACGATAAAGACATTGTAACTCTAAAAGACATAGTACACATCAACTTTAATACTTAGCTTATTAACTATAACTTATTTATACTTAAAATAGCTTGACATAGTGAAGATAAAGGTGAATCAAATGTAGTTCCTTCAAATTAAATTCCATGAAAAGGGAATATAAAAAATGTTGTATTATGCACATGAGATTTTGACTATTGACATTGATCTAAAAAGCATTTCATGGGATTCAATATATGGTAATGATATTGATGAGTAGTCATAATTATCCCATTATATGATATGATAATGGCTTATATTTTCTAGATAACTTGAGGCCTTAATGTTTGTGTGTCAAGCCCATTTTAGCTATTATGCTTATGATTTCACAACATTAATTTATGTATATTAGATTTTATAAAACAATATGATATTTTCCACTTTACCGCTCGATGCACTAAAATTAACAAAGTATAGATATGTTTTTCCAAATTTAATTATATGTATTGCAATGTTGATTGGATTCTACAAAAATACCAAAACGGATGACTTCCACAAGGTACACATTGTGATTATCATTAATTTTTCCCTATTTTTGAGTAGAAATATGAATTCTCCTCGGAGGTAGTATAGATAAGTTCCAATTGTTGCTTCAGTGTATCTAGAAAGATCTGCCGGACTCACTAAAGTAAATTTTTTGAGGATTTTTCTTATATTATTTTTTAGCATTCAGTTTTTAAGTGTATGTCTCAATTTTCACTTGCAGAAAGTATTTTTGTCTTGCATAAAAAGGTGATTAGAGAAGTGGAAGATATCAACTAAGAACAATAGCCCACAGGAAGAATTACCTCATTCGAAAGAGAATAAACTAAGAAAGAGATAATAGAATTAATGTTATTCTTATTATGATGAGGAGCTAATTGAGACATATATTGATATCCCTACTATCATAAAAATGGTAAGGGTTACTTCTATAACATCCTTCTCTAAATTTGGAGTAAACATATTGTGCTGCATAATTTGTTATCATGTATTAAATGATAGAAGTGATTGTAGGAAGTAGAATCATTACCTGACGCAACAACATGCAAAAACAATCTTTGAAGAAATTTCAATACACTAGCCATAGATGTTATAGGTAATTTAATTTTCCTAGCTCAAACAACATGGCTCCAGTGAGAAAATTGTCGCTTAAGTTAAACTATAAAAGATTCAGAAGATTTCTTAAGAATGATGGAATTGCAGCATTGAGGAAATTGGAGAAAATATTGAAGACTTGCAACTCTAGTAGTTGGTTGAAGGTGGCATGGATCGAACCATTCAAGTTATTTCTGGAGTGATCTAAATGCTTATCGCTTGAAATCTCAGAGACAATGTCAAAGACTAAGATTCATCTATGGCTACGATTGTGTGATAAACCCAAATTATGGAGGTTAACTCTTCTTCTCAATTGCACGAGACTACTACTTGAATCATTGATGTAATTTCAAATATATGTGTTGATTTTTAATTAGACTGAGGTAAGTCATGATGACAGTCTACTATTTGTTGGGATGAACAGTCTCTTCCCAACCCAACTTGATAGCGAGAAATGTTTGGTGTAGTGATTGTCCAACTCCTCATAGAGACATCTTAAGTTACTTATTGTTTCCAAATTTTCATTAAGCATTTACCGAAAATATTATTTTTAAATTTCCATTAATAATTTTGTTTGCAACATTGTGATTTCCATGAGAAAATATCCAACCTAACATGCAATAGTTTACTTGAGTTAAAATATTCACTTCTTGGAGATAAGTTTTCAATGTGTTAATTTGAAACACATTTGATATAGTTAGTCATATAATATTCGTATAAAACTAACATACACTAATATAAAATATCTCATTATATGTTTATCTAAATTAATTTATAATCTAATATTATTTTCTCCAAATATTGACTAAGATATGATCAAAACAAATTTGAGGTCAGTTGACCACTAAGGAGATCAGGTAGGGAAAATCAATTGCCAGCAAGGTATAGGGATCATGGTCTTATAACTAGTATGTTAAATGTTGTTGAACACTCTAATTATAAATAAGAAATTCAATATGATGAGTGGAGAGTATCCATGGAAGATGAATATGAGTCAATACTTAAGAACAAAATTTGGGATTTAGTTGAACTACTTGAAGGCAAACAATGGTACTATAGACAAATGTAAACCTAGGATGGTGGCAAAGAGTTATTCATAGAAGGAAGGCATAGATTATGAGGAAACCTTCACCCATGTAGCTAAATTAAACACAATTAGAATGGTAATTGATTTAGCTACTATAAATCCTTGGATGATACACAAACTAGATGTGAAACATGTTTTCTTAAATGGTGAATTGAAAGAAGAAGTGTATTTAATCCAACGTGAGGGGTTTGTGAAACAATGGAGGAACATTTAGCTTGTAGATTGAGAAAAACATTATATTGTTTATAACAGGAACCAAGGTCATGGTATGATAAAATTGATTCATTTTTCCTACACCATAGTTATAAGCAGAGAAAGAATGACCCTACTATGTATATTGTGTTTGATGAAAATGGGGCAAATTGTTTTGATTTCTTTATATGTAGATGATATTATTCTTATAGAAAATGGATATGATCTCATTAAAGAAATCAAAATTTAGATGTTAGAGGATTTTGATATGGCAAAGCTTGGAGAGTTACACTATTATTTGGGTCTTGAAGTCTGGAGGGACTCTGGATAGACTCTTTTATCTCGAGGAAATTATGTGAGGAGCTTATTGAAAAAGTTCAACATGTATCAGTGAAAATCTTCCCTAGCATTTTTACAATAGAATCTTAAACTCCATAATGATGATAGTTCTAAGCAGGTGGATTCAACACTATAGAGACGACTAGTTGGGAGTTTGATTTATCTATTTACAATTAGACCTTATTTAGCTTTTGCAGTCAGCTCTTTGGCGCAATCTATGTCAAAGCCTCTTGAGAGTCATTGGGTGGAAGAGAATGGTGTCTTAGGGTATATTCAAGGAACCTTGGACTTTGTTATTAAATATACTGATTCATTTGATGTTAGATTAACAGGTTTTTCAGATTCAGATTGGGCTGGAAATCTAAATGATAGATGATCCATAACATGTTATGCATTCAACATTGGGTCTAGGGCCATTTCTTTGAGCAACAAGAAGAAGAAAAATGTATCCTTGTCTTTAGAAGAAGCAGAGTATCAAGCAGTGTGTGCAACAATGTTTAAGGAAGTCTGGTTGAGCAGACTTCTTCATGATGCCGGAGGACAAAAAAAGGATCCTATAGTTATCAAATGTGACAATCAAATCTCAAGCAAACTTGCAAACAATCGAGTTTTTCATAAAAACTCAAAGCATAGTGATACATAGTTTCACTTTGTTAGAGAGAATGTTTAGTCAAAGCAAATTTATATTGAATATTGTAATACTTGTGATAATGTTGCATACATTTTTATTAAGCCCCTTGGATGAATTATTTTTTTTTTATTTAATGAGATGTTGGGAGAACTAGTGAATCCTTTCTCCATTAAGGGGGAGTGTTGAAATTAATGTAGAATGTATTATTGGAGAGAGTTTGTTCATTAATTGTCTGTGAGAATTAGATTAGGAATTAGTTCCTACACTATAGGTGATTTTTCTAACTCTCGTACTTGCATGTAAACTATTTATTCTTGACGATTTATGACGAATGTGTAGGGCGTTCTGCTAGAGGAAGTCTCCAAGTGAAGCTCCTCACCTGTGAGCTGCACAGTTTGAGAATATATCTTGTTTTATTCTATTTTTTAACATTTACAATGAGTGAATATTAGCTAACTAGTTGATGGGTCATATACATAAATAATTTATCTATATGAGGGGATTAGAGTAGTAGTCAAACAAAATTAGTGTTATTATTATGAAGAGTAGTTATCTATCTCAAAGAAAAAATATGACAAGATGGTAGACGTTAATAGACACGTTATTGTAAACTAAACAGACTCCATATATCAAGAGAGAATAATTTAGCAATTTTTGAGCATAGGAGAGGAGCAAAGGTTAATAATTTCAGAAATAAGAAAAATTATGTGCTTCCTAGAGAGTAGATTCATCTCAATAAGTGTGGTTCTATTTTTTTTTTTGTATAACATACAATAATCCATTTGACAATGCATGGAGGTTTCTTTGTAGGCTCTGAATATTTAAAAGAAAATTTGATTTGAGAGTGTAATTATTGCCATATCACAATTATGCTTTTTCTCTTTATTTCTATATGTGTGATTGTTGCATGTATAGAAATATTTATTTATGTGATCAACTAAGTCTAGTTCTGATTTATTTAATTAAGATAAACATATAATATATATATAGGACATAAACATTAGGTTTTATGATTTATGGTTTATAACATTTTAGTAAATTCTTTTAATAAGCACTTAAATAAATGTTACAAATATTTATTAACATGTTATAAAATTCTTATGCTTTAGCATTCAGGGTTTATGGTATATAACACTTTAGCAATTTTTTTTAATATACACTTAAATAAAAGTAACAAAACACTGTTTAAAATGTTATAAATTAATTAGGGTTTAGGTTTTTGGGTATAAGGTATAGGTTTTAGGGTTTGGCGTTTAGAGTATAGGGTTTATGGTTTAGGGTTTATCACACTTTAGTAAATTGTTTGAATTAACACTTAAGTAAAAGTTACAAAACACTTTTTGAAATGTTATCAAAGGCTTAGGGTTTAGCATATAGGGTTTAGGTTTTTTGGTTTAGGGTTTATAGTTTAGGTTTTAGTTTTTATGGTTTAGGGTTTATAACACCTTAGTAAATTATTTTGATAAAAAATTAAATAAAAGTTACAAAACTCTTTTTAGAATGCTATAAATGCTTACGGTTTATGGTTTATAAGACTATAGTAAATTATTATAATAAAGACTTTTTAAAATGTTAGAAATTGCTTAGGGTTTAGGGTTAACAGTCTAGGGTTTATAAAGCTTTGATAAATCCTCTTAATAAACACTTAAATAAAAGTTAGAATTTTTCTAAGATGTTATAAAGTTCTTAGGGTTTATGGTTTAGGGTTTATGATTTGGGGTTTGGTGTTTAGATTTTAGGGTTTATGGTTTATAACACTTAAGGAAATGATTTTAATAAACGCTTAAATAGAAGTTACAATATTTTTTTTTAAATGCTATAAAATTATTAGGAATTATCATTTAGGGTTTATGGTTTATGGTTAGGGTTTAGAGTTTAGGGCTTAGGGTTTTAGGTTTAGAGTTTATGGTTTATGGTTTATGGTTTGTGGTTTACAATTTAGGGTTCATAGTTTATAACACTTTAGTAAATTCTTTTAATAAACACTTAAATAAAAATTACAAAACACTTTTTAAAATGTTATAAAATGTTTAGGGTTTAAGGTTTAATGTTTACAGTTTGGTGTTTAGGGTTTAAGGTTTAGGGTTTACGATTTATGATTTAGGGTTTAGGGTTTGGGGTTTAGAGGTTAGGGTTTAGGGTTTAGGGTTTAAGGTTTGTGGTTTGGGTTTATGTTTAGGGTTTAGTGTTTAGGGTCTACGATATTTTGTAAATTATTTGAATAAACACTGAAATAAAAGTTAAAAGATAGTTTTTAAATGTTATAAAATGGTTAGGGTTTAGGTTTTTTTGTTTAGGTTTTAGGGTTTGGGGTTTGGGGTTAAGAGTTTAGAGTTTAGGTTTTAGGGTTTAGGGTTTATGCTTTTGTGTTTAGGGTTTAGGGTTTTGTGTTTATGGTTTAGGGTTTATAACTCTTTAGTAAATTCTTTTAATAAACACTTAAATAAAAGTTACAAATTTCTTCTGAAACTGTCCTAAAATTATTAGATTTATGGTTTAGGGTTTAGGGCTTGTGGTTTAGGGTTTATGGTTTATAACACTTTAGTAAATGCTTTTAATAACCACTCAAAAGAAGCTAAGAAATGCTTGTTAAAAATTTTTAAAATACGTAGGGTTTAGAGTTTATGCTTTATGCTTTAGGTTTTGGGTTTAAGATGTTATAAAATGCTTATGGTTTAGGATTTAGGGTTTAGGGTTTAGGGTTTAGGTCTCATAACACTTCA
>APFE030300518.1:18188-55000 GCA_000404065.3 Pinus taeda | reverse complement strand
ATATGATAATGCATGTTTAGAGAAGGATTGCTCTTAATTGTCTTGTTTGTCACTAGAGAGTCTTAGGCTCCTAGGGAGGTTAGTTTTGTCAGTAAAAATAACTCTTTCCGCATGACAGAGAGAAATAGAGAGGGAAGGAGGGAGGTAGAGATAGATAGATATGGAGAGAGAGAGAGTGTGTGTGTGTGTTTGGGAGGGTGAGATAGAGAGACAAAGAAGGAGATATGGAGGGAGATAAATATATAGATGGAGGGGGGAGAGAGAGATTAATATTTCTTGCACTAGACACATTGATTTCAATGTAGATGATGAATTCTAATCCTATTTGATTTCTTGCATTAGATGAATTGATTTCAGTGTAGATGTTGATTTCTAATTATATTTGATTTTCTGCACTAGGTGCATTGGTTTCAGTGTAGATGATGATTTCTAATCCTATTTTATTGCTTTCTCTAGATGCATTGATTTCAATTTATATGTGATTTCTAATCCTATTTGATTGTTTCCACTAGATGCATTGATTTCAGTGTAGATGTTGATTTCTAATATTATTTGATTGCTTCCGCTAGATGCGTTGATTTAAGTGTAAATGTTGATTTCTAATCTTATTCAATTGCATGCATTAGATGCATTGATTTTAGTGTAGATGTTTTTTTAATCATATTTGATTTCTTGCATTATATGGATTAGATATTGTTAATCTTAAAGCTGATTAGATGGAGGGGGGGGAGAGGGAAGAATATTTCTTGCACTAGATGCATTGATTTCAGTGTAGATGATGATTTCTAATCTTATTTGATTGCTTGAATTAGATGCATTAATTTCAGTGTAGATGTTGATTTCTAATTATATCTTATTTTTTACACTAAATGCATTGATTTCACTGTAGATATGGATTTCTAATCCTATTTGATTTCTTGCACTAGATGCATTGATTTCAGTGTAGATGTTGATCTCTAATCTCATTTGATTGCTTGCACTAAATGCATTGATTTCAATGTAAATGTTGTTTTATAATACTATTTGATTGTTTGCATTAGATGCATTAGATGTTATTAATCTTGAAGATGTAGATTATTAAAAAACAAATCAAGATATATTTAGTATTACCTAGAGGAACACTATTAAAAAATAATTGGTTGTTAAAAATTGTGATACCTAGACTTAAAATGAAATAGATATGAAAAATAAATCCTCCTTCAAAGTAAAAATTAATCCTTCACAAGATCATTTACCTTCTTCATCACCAACTAATTACTAACAGACAAGTATATATTCAAAATATATTCAAAGCTACATATATTCAAAATTACTAATAGATAATTGCATACAACAATGTATTCAAAAGTTTTATAAGAGAAAAAGATATATTTATAAACATTCAAAATAAATAGAAATATTCTTGAAGGAGATGTTATAATTGTTTGGAGAAACAAATAACGTAAAAAATTTATAAATATGACCACTCATTTTTTTTTTGTAAATTAGTCTAATTCTATTATAGTACAAAAACTTCAGAAAATTACAACGAGGCATGCCTCAGATATCACCATCATACAGAGATGGATTTTTCACATTGTTACCCATATCCAGCCAGGCATTTGTCCTACCCCAGGTTTGGGAGACTCGCCTGCTGTTACAAAACTCTAACCAGTGAAGAGAAGAAACTAGAAACCCAGACATATTCCCGATTACAGACTTCAAAACCAGAACAAAATGAAAACCAAAATGACCAACAAACAATGCATTACCTTCCCCATGTCTCTGTAATTATACTGATTTGTCGCCCTTCGTGCCATGTGCGACCCTATGTCTTTCATCAGCCTCCCGGAGGGTGGAGTTGCAGAACGCGCGCGAGGATGAATGGTTGGAGTTGCCCGTCTGCTTTGGGCGATGCTTTTGGATTGAGAATTAAGGCAAGAGGGGTGGCAGGCCTTTAATGGTCTTGTACAGGTGGCGGGTCTGGGCCACCACTTGCCCAGTGGGAAGCCCGCCCCCGTACTCCTTTCACCTGCTCGCACCCGCAGCCGGGAGATGAAGATCCTGGAGCACCAACGTATGGCAATCCTTTTGAATTTGTGTATCCTTTGCATCATGGAGAGTGCCTGTGTAGTGAGGACCATGCTGATTCACCCCTTGGTTTGCTAGTCTATCTGCTACTTTGTTAGCATTTCGCCTAACATGCTTGAAGATGATACTGTTAGGGCGTCGTAGCCTTTCTTCCAATGTTTCTAGCCTGCTGAGGAGTCTCCAGCTGGAGGCTATTTTTGCTGCTGAGGACCCTGCTTGGATTCTAGTAGCTGCATTGATAAGTATTAGGGAATCGCCTTCCACTTCCAACGGATAGAAGTTGTGTTGATCAGCCACACAGATTCCTTTCCACATTCCTTCCAACTCCGCCATGTTGTTGGTATTTATTCCAGTCGATCCATAATAGATGTATTCCACTGATCCTTCTGCGTTTCTGATGACTCCTCCATACCCTGATGGACCTGGGTTTCCCTTAGCAGCACCATCAAAATTAAGTTTGAAAGTAGCTCCTACGGGGGGGGACCATTGGGAGGGGGAGGTGACCTTGGGAGGATTACTGTGAATATCCTGTTGGGAATAGGAGATGTTGAGGTTCCAGGAATTCCAGATGATTTTTTCACGAGGTGAAGTAGGCCAGTCATTTTCTGTCCAAGCTCTAAGTGCCAGCGTTTCTTGTAGATTATACTTCAGAAGTAGCCAGAGGATTTTTGCGGATCTACTCCTGTTGTTGAAGACTCTATTATTTCTTTCCTTCCATAAAGACCAATATAGAAAGCATGGAATGAGGTTCCATAGTGAGTTCAAAATGGGGCTTTGATAGGGTTGCTTTGGCCAAGTTCTGAGAATGATTGCTATGTCCCCTTGCCTGTCCCTTATTCCATTATTGCAATGGTCAACTCTATTCCATATCTGAGCAGCGAGTGGGCACGTCTCCATGAGATGAGTTATGGTTTCCTCCTGGGCGGTGCAATTGGGGCATCGAGAGGGGCCTATAAAACCTCTTCGTTGAAGATTATCCCATGTGAGAATGCAGTGTTTGCTTAGGATCCATAGGAAGGTAGATACCTTTGGCCACAATCTTGGCTGCCATATATGAGTCCATAATTGATCCTTGTCATTAGTGCTTTGGTCATAGCGTATGGTATAAGACTCCTTGGTGGTGAAGATTCCTCTTGAGGTGTGGCCCCATCTCAGTTTGTCCTTCTGAGAAGAGGGAGTAATTTTCCTTTGTAGTAGCTCCTGGCCTATATCAGCATAGGTCTCTCCTTGCCAGTCTGTCTGCCATGAGCTAGCTGGTTTCCAAGTTCGGAAATCTTGAGTTTCTTGTTGCTGCCAAAACTGAGAGAATTTAGATGTATTAGATTGTTGCATATGGTGCCGCCAGTGCGGTTTGTGGAAGATCATGGCAAGTTTTGGCAGTTGCTGCCATGGGTCCTCCCAAAACCGTGCTGAGGTCCCCGAGTGGATCTCCCAAAAACTGTAAGCCTGTATGAAGGTGCAATGAATTTTAGCCGAGTTCCAGATCATGGATCCTGTAATACTCAGACTAATTCGGATGAGCTCATCCCACTGACTTCCGGGCGCATATTTAGCTTGCCACAACTTTGCCCAAGGGATGTGCGGCTTTACTAGCCAGTTCCACCATACTTTTGCTCCCATTTTGCTGTTACTTTGTATGGGGTCCCTTATTCCTAATCCGCCATTGGCTTTTGATTGGCATACTTCCACCCATTTGACAAGGGCCCATTTTCTGTTGAGTCCATTGGAGCCCCATAGAAATCCCCGTTGGAGGTTACAGATGGCCTTGAGCACCCATTTGGGTGCTGCTAGAAGGGAAAAAAGATACAGGGGCATTGCTTGGAGGACTGATTTGATCAGAGTGAGTCGACTGGCTATGTTAAGCGACCTGTAGGTCCAAGATGAGAGTCTCGCTTCCAATTTATCTAGAAGCGTGCGCCAGGAAGCGTGCTTGAGAGCCGATGCCATGAGAGGAGCCCCCAAATACTTGGAGGGCAAAGCAGCTATAGAGAAGCCCAGAATACGAGAAATATTACGCTGAGTGGAGACAGGGGTGTTGAAGAAGAAAAGTTGGGATTTGGAGGCATTGATCGAGGTTCCAGAGGCTTCAGAAAAAAGAGAGAGAAAGGATTTGAAGGATTTAGCTTCTTGAGAAGAGGGATGACCAAAAAAGCATCGTGTCATCCACAAATTGCTGATGAGAAAACGGATTAAGACCATGAAGTGCTAAGCCTTTTACTGCATTGGAGGAAACAGCATGATGGAGGAGGCCGCTGAGCCCTTCCGCCATAAGAATGAAAATGAACAGGGAGAGGGGATCCCCTTGGCGAATGCCTCGCGATGGATGGAAGGGCATGGATAGGGAGGCATTGAGGAGAACTGAAAAGCAGGGGGAGGATATGAGGTTCATAATCCAGCGAGTCCAGGTGGCACTGAATCCAAAGGCTAGCAGCATTTGCTGGATATATTCCCAACTGAGCTTGTCAAAGGCTTTAGATGGATCAAGCTTCATTATCATGCCCGGTTTTTTGAGTATTTTTAGCGAGTGGATCACTTCATTGGATAAGATGATGCCGTCCATAATCTGACGACCCTCGACATAACCTGTTTGTTCCGGAAGAATAAGCAGAGGGAGGAGGGGTTTAAGTCGATTGGCCACAACCTTTGAGATGCGCTTGTAGATAACATTATAGAGGACAATTGGCTGGAATTTATTAGGCGTGTTAGCTTCTTCGCCTTTGGGGACAAGAGCAATGAATGTGGAATTGAGGGAGGGAAGGACCCAATGCATGGAACGAGATTCTTCCACCAAGTCCCACACTTCAGAGCTGATCAGATCCCGGAATTCATGAAAGAAATTAGAAGTAAAACCATCAGGTCCAGGTGCCTTACCATCTTTGAGTTGCGCCATAGCTTCTTTTACCTCCTGCATGGTGACCGGTTTTAGGAGATTTTGATTTTGATCGTCAATGATTATCTTTGGGACATGCTGAGTGACCGATTTGATGGCAGCTTCGCGGCTTCCTGGTTGCTCTTTGAGTGCTTCCGGAAAGTAATCTCTGAATTCCTTCTCAATGTCTTCATGCTTTTCTAATTTGTTTCCCTGACTATTGTTGATGAAGGCTATGTTATTATGCATGCGGCGTTGGATGGTGGATCGGTGAAAGAATTTTGTATTCTTTTCGCCCTCTTTTAGCAATCTGATACGAGATTTTTGTCTCCATAGGATTTCCTCCTGTAGCCTCTGGGCTTCTAGTTCCATCCAGAGGGAGTGCTCTTTGTCGGCTAATTCTTCTGTCCTTCCTTCTGTTATGATGGTTTGCTGAAGATCGCACATGTTCTACTCCAGATTTTTCTGCGCGTCGAGAATGTTGCCAAATTTTGATTTATTCCAGGCCTTGATTGCTTGCTTGAGGTGTTTGAGCTTCTGTTGAAATTGATACATTTTCGCCCCTGTAGGAGGAGTGAAGGACTTCCAGACAGCTTGCACCATTTCTTTGAATTCTGGATGAGTGAACCAGAAGGACTCAAATCGAAAGGGGCGATTGGATTGTTTACCTGGACTTGTCCATTGGAGCATAATGGGCCAATGATCAGAGCCTCCTTGGGGCAGAATGGAAGCGTGAAGCTCTACGCCCAAATAAATGGCGTTATCTGAAATGAGGAAGAGATCTAATCTGGACGCGATATGGTGAGGTCCCCTTCGTTTGTTTGTCCAGGTGAACAATCCATTTGAAGTCTGTATATCAATGAGCTGGTTGGTTCGTATGA
Source organism: Pinus taeda (assembly GCA_000404065.3). Classification (NCBI taxonomy): domain Eukaryota; kingdom Viridiplantae; phylum Streptophyta; class Pinopsida; order Pinales; family Pinaceae; genus Pinus; species Pinus taeda. The sequence continues at coordinate 49,180 of APFE030300518.1, read as the reverse complement.
ACTCTTTGAGGCCTGTGCTATCCTCTTCTAATTTTTTCATCTGTCCTCCCTTTTTTTCCTTAAGATTAGTGATAATATTGTAGTCGCCCCCACTTATCCAGAGAGGGTGCTGTCTAGTTGAGTTGAGTGCTGTAAGAGCTTTCAGCACTTCTAATTTTTGATGCAAGTCCTGCGGGAAATATGTATTGGTAAGTAGACCATGCAGCTTCATTCCAAGGATATGAAATGAGGCTTGAATAAAATTGCGCGAAGCATGAAAATCTTGTAGAGTGAGGGTCTACAGATTCCAGACTATAGCAAGTCCCCCTGAGGCTCCTAGCCCATCTACTGAAACAAATCTACTGCCAGGCCAGGCTTTGCGGAGGATTTTTTCAAGAAGGACATTAGTACTTTTAGTTTCCTGTAGAAAAACAATTGCTGGTTTCTCTAACTGAATCATGGTTTTTAACATTCTGTGTTTTGAGGGGCTATTGAGCCCTCTCATGTTCCATGAGATGAGCTTCATGAGGAACTATGATGTTGGGGCTTGTAGAACTTCGTCAACTTTGGAAATCGCCCCGATTCCATTAAGATCTCGCCCAGAATAATGGTTCGTTGTAGATCAGTCTTGCGTCCTCTTTTTTTTGTCTCTTTGAGGATTTTCTTTCCGTCCCACAGACTGCCTGCTTGTATGCCCAGACATTTATTATGTTGTGCTTTGGTGAGAACCCCTTCCAGTCTATCTATTTCCCAGGGAGGTATGGAGTTGTATTCTTTCTGCTTACATGTTGCTTCAAGTTTGAGGATGTCCAACCCATCTAGACTCACAGTCTCTGGATCTTCCTCCATATTGATAGGGGTGTTCTGAGGATCATCTGAGCTGCCTTCTTGCAAGCTCAAAGCTAAGGCAGCATCCAGGTCCATGGTTGAGGGCTGAAGGCCCGCTGCTGAATCCGAGATTTTCTCTTCCAAGGAGGGAGGGAGCTTTGAGGGCGAAGGGTCAGAGGGATCCACCTGGGGGTTGGGATGATTGGAGGAGGATGGAGGGGCATGAGTAGCCTGAGAGTCTTGCGAGGGCTTATCAGAGGTCTCACGAGGGGTGAGGATTTGGAAACGGTTCTGGGATTCAGGCTTTTTGGGGCTGGAGGGGGCAGAAGATTGTTTTTTTGCATGCCTCCGGCGAGAGGTCACTTTTGTGAAGCCATCGGAATCTTTAGTGGCTTCGTTGACAGCAGCTTGGGTCTGAGTATTCAAGGGGAATTCCCTGAAGAGATGGCCATGCTCATGGCATTTACGACAACGAAAGGGAATGTGTTCATAATCTAAAGGTTGAAGCCACTCAAAATCATCATGGAAGAGACTTACCGTGTCTGCAAGAGTTTTTTGAGCTGCATTTGGACGCAGATCCGGGCGTAGGAGGTGAATCTTCGATTTTTGGTTTCCTCTGCTACTTTGATGAAGGTGCCAATGCTGTTACCAATGTCCTGTAATGTTTCTTCTTTCCAGTATTCTGAGGGCAGGGAATACAAGCGAATCCATACTGGAGCGTGACTGAGATCCTCCGTATCTGGATTGAATCTGGGTTTCCAGTCATGAAGGAAAAGACCCGAGGAGTTGAAGAAGTATGGGCCTCCTTCGAATACTCTGGTTTTGTCCTCCAAGTAGTGAAAAATAGCTGTGAAAAAGCCTTTGGGACCTAATAACAGGGAGATGTCCTTTGGGCTTCCATTTTGAGTCGATCCACCCGTGAAGGGCCTTCTTAGTAGGCCAGAAACCCAGAAACTTGCCAATCAGTGCATGATCTTTCAGGTACTGTATTTTGCCATTGATACGATGGCTTGGTATCTCTACTTTGATTCGTTCTTTAGATTTTGGAATTCATGTGGTTGACGTCGCCTTTGGTTGTGACGCATCCAGATCTGTGTCATTTTTGTCATGAGCACTTGGGATGTCCACGTTGGCATTGTTCTGTTCCTGGCTTTGATCGCGTACAGGGCTCTGAAATCGTGCAGCAGATTTTCTAGATGAGAACAGGGGAATAGAAGACGCTGTATAATCCGCCGTCCGTGATGAAGAGGGTGGGGGAGGAACAGACCCCGTTCCTCCCGCCGGACTTTCCATGCTTAGCTAACGGCCAGACTCGTGATGATTGGAGATCCAGCTACACCGTGCAGGAATGTAGTTAACAGGTTGCAGAGTTGCAGGTCTGTACATCTTCTACAGAGGGCAGAGCTGCGGCTACTAGGGTTCACTCTACCTAACAAATGACCACTCATTAAAAATAAATAAAAAATACATTATTTCTTGACTTTGCAAAATAGACTATAGAGAACAAAAAATCATCAAAATATTCTTGAAGGAAATAAATTATTTCAAACGTTAGCAAAGAAACAAATTATTTTTAAAACTACTCTTCAAGTTATATTTAACAATAACTAGAGGGAAACTATTAAGAATTAATGACTTGTCAGAAGTTGTGATACATATAATTAAATGAAATATATGTGCAATATCAATCCTCCTACAAAATATTGACAAGATTGTCTCCCTCCTTCATCACCAACTAATTACTAATAGATAATTACATACATATAAAAATATAATAAAATTGTAACATTCACAAACATTACCATCCAAATCCAAACACATAAACACACAAACCACTCAAAGCATCCAAACACAGGTGCATAAACCATTCAAAGTAAGCAACACAGGCTGAATTAAAGAAGAGCATGACATTGTCATCCCAAGCAAAGAAAATATAATGTGAATTTTGAAGTTAATCTGAAATATATACATAATAATGATAATCTAAAAATGTGTCATTGATGCCTCCAACTGGAACTATCTTAGATCCATCTAACACTAGATCTATCATGCGCCGAGAGGGATCAAATCCCTCAAAGTGCAAACATTTCCTCAAGTTATACAATCCAAAAAGAATGTTTTCATCTTCAGGGATTTGATCCCTCTCGGTGCATAATAGATCCAATGTTAGATGGATCTAAGATGGTATCTATAATTTGTTTCGTTCATTTTTAAGTTCAGATCAGTGGTATCAGAGCAGTTTTCTCTTTCTTTGTTTTTGTTTGCAAGTCCCCAATGAGGTCGGGATATAAGGAGATAGGGCTCGAACTGGTCGAACCTTTGCAAGACTGGATATAAGGAGCTATGTTCATGATTTTTCCAGCCGGGAAAATATTACTTTTTCACTTCTCAAAGCCACGCCCCATGTCAAGGACTAGTGGGAAACCTATTGTGAGAACAAAGATGAAAGTACACCCTCACTGTTTTATGTCGTTCCCACTTGGAATTCATTCAAGGATTCCATCAAGGAGCAGTACTACCCTGTCAAGAACTATGAGGATAAATACATAAAGTGGACCATGCTCTGGTAGGGATGAGACTAGGATGTGTCGAAGTTTACCAATGTTTTCCATACCCTTCGCACGAAGTTAGGTATCAAGGATTATGAAAAACATTTGGTACTCAAGTACCGCGGATTCCTACACAAGTACATCCAGGATGAGATGGAGTTCTTGAACATCTCCTCTTTCGGCAAGGCGTATTGGTATGTTGTCAAGATTGAGTAGAATTCTAAACAAAAAAAGTGAGACTTTGGATCTTCGGATCCGAAGCAAGGGAAAGGCAACCCCAAACCACAAAATAAAAGGAAAATCCAAGGCGGGGCAACCCAGGATAATTGGTTGAAGCCGCAAGAAAAGAACAACACAACGAAGAAAAAGAAGGACACATGAAAATGGTGTGAGTTCCATAAGAGCTCCACTCATAACACAAGTGAGGGTCGAGCCAAGCTGTCACTGGTGGCCTAGCTAAAGGCTTTCGAGTCAGACGCATGTTCCGACTCTGAGTCAAAACCTAATAAGGGGAATGACAAAGGGAAGAAGATCATTAATGTAGAGTCCAATGCCATTGTGGCCACCACCAAGGTCCAGAAGATCAAGCCTAAAGATCCAGAAAAGGGGGAACACTTATTACACTCACAGATGTGGGCGAAGGGTTCTCCGCTATAGTTCATTATCGACAACGGAAGCCAAAAGAATCTCATTTCAGTAGAGGTCATGAAGCGGTTGGGCCTACCGACTATAGCACATCCATGGATGTACACCATCTGGTAGCTTCACCAAGGATGAGATCTTTGTGTCAGCCAACAGTATTTCCTTCCCTACAGAATCAAGCCCTTCACGGATCAGGTATTGTGTGATGTTTCTCCTCTAGAAGTTTGTGATGTATTATTCAGAAAACCATACTTATGGAAGCAACATGTTGTATATGAGTCTAGACCTCGCTCAGTTATTATTGTTTTGGGTAGTAAGTTATACAAGATACCGAAGGTAGCCCCACCTACCGCCATCTCCTTGATCTCAGCTAAGAAATGCAGTAAGGTCATCTCCCAAACTAGGAAATTTTTTTTCTTTCTAATTCGTTATCAAAATAAGGACAATGTTGTAGCCACATCCATGGCCCCTAGGAAGGGTTCCTCCAAGTAGCAGAAGTAGTTGGATATGCTCATGGAAGAATTTAGGCACATATTCTCCTCACCCACTATGGTACCCTTGCATTGTCAAGTCAAGCATTCGATCGACCTGACTCCCAGAGCACCTCTACCCAACAGGATGATATATCGTCACTCCATTTTAGAAAATGAAGAGATCAAGGAGAAAATCCAGGAATTGTGTAACAGCCCTGGTGAAAATTCCATGTAATTAATTTAAAAACAATAACCATGGATGAATGGGACACTTATTCAAAGATGAATGTTGGGTGAGACATCCTAGGGGGTGTTTATTTGGTTTTTTATGGCTAAGGAAATTGGAAAAGGCAATGGCTAAGGCATTAAAATTAAATTTGGCACATTTATTTATGAAAATAATGGAAATTAAGAGAAAAAGGAAGTGAAAGGTCACAAGTTGCATGTGAGGAAGAAAATGAAGGAAAATAATGTAAAATGAAGAAAATGGAGGCCTCCTTCATAAAAAGGCTTATGAGGATTAGTCTGTAACCTTTTGTTAGTTCAGTGTTGGAGCTCTCTCTCATTATTCTCTCTCATATACTCTTGGATACTTAGAGTTTTATTGGAGCACTCTTGGAGGGTGTGGCATACTTGGATTTTTGGAGAAACAAGGCAAAGGAAGAGCAGGAAAGCACAAGAAGGCATCGACATTAGTAGCTACATTAGATTTTCTTGAAGGTACCTAGTTTCATGTATGATTTCTTCAATAGTTTTGGCATGCATGACATATGCATGTGGTTTCTTGGTTGTGATATGTCATTGGCATGGAGGATTGCTTGGATCGACATTGGATTGCCTAGTCTTTCCATTTCATCAATAACCATGGTGATTATGGGTTTATTGTCCTTGTTTTTTTTGGTTGGTTCTCATGTTCCTTAGCTTGTGTTGAGTTACTAGTACTAGAAGCCCTAGTTGAACAAATGCTCTGGAAGCCCTATAACAACTTGGGTCGAGTTACTAGTCTTGGAAGCCTTGGTTGGAAAAATTCTCTGGAAGCCCTTGGTGGGTTGAGTTACTAGTCCTGAAAGCCTTGGTTGGACAAACTCTGTGGAAGCCCTTGGTGGGTTGAGTTACTAGTCCTGGAAGCCTTGGTTGGACAAATGCTATGGAAACCCTGTATATGCTATGGGTTGAGTTACTAATTCTGAAAGCCTTGGTTGGACAAATGATCTGGAAGCCCTAGAAGGCTTGGATGGAGACCAATATGATGATGGTTTTTGTGATGTCCGACCGTGAGGTGGAATCACAGGTTGATGGGTTGAGTTAGATGGCCTCTACAAGCCCTAGATGAGTTTTGATTGATATGTTCTATGATATCCCACATTCATGCTTGGAATATGGCACATGGGTGAATGGTTGAAGAGAGATTTGGCTCAACCATTCTATGGTCGGGTGCAACATGGTAGTCCCATCTCCAGTTGGTTCATTGCATTCATTAATGAGAAATCCTTTCCTTGATTTCCATGTGTAAAGGTAATGATGTATTTATGGATTTGATGGCTATCATGTTTATTGTATTTTTTTTCCTATTATGTTGGTTATATTCACATTATATGACAACAATTATGTAAGGATATCAACATGTGTTTACTTGTATGTGAATGGATAATGTGTCTATGACCTAATAGATGATAATGCAGCAAATGACATGAGGAAACAATGGTTCATAGTGATTCTCAGATAAGTATGAGATCCCTATGCTTACTCTATTATTTACATCTATAGATTACATGTCGATAATATGTTTGACGAAATGTCTATCACGGCTAGTAGGGGTCCAGCCAAGGTCTTGAAAAAGTATTTTCTTTAGTATTTTCATTTCCCTGTTACTTTACTGAATTGAAGAGATGGATCAATTCTAGGTAGTGTCCTGGGCTCTGAGCTTGAAAAAAGTGGCTTAATTCCAGGGGTCGCTAGCATAGGATTGACAATTTTGGTCCATAGTCGCTGGCAAGCAAGCTTGTGAGAGTGACTTTAGGTTTTTGGTCACTCGATTTCCCATAGCATGAGAGTGACTATGGATCAAGAGACCTAAAGAAGCAGTGGGACCCAAGGCCAGGCTGTCTAAATGGCTAATTGTCTTCTAAGGGTTATGTTGATGATGTTGGATGTCTGTATGGTGTGTTTCCACCGCTTCAACTTACTGAATGTGACTTAGGAGGTCGAATCATATCATAGTGGCCTCTCATTGCATGTTTACCCTGGCTGGCTGGTTTCTTGGGTATATGTGGGAGGAGGGTCTTACAGAGTGGTATTAGAGCATGGTTCACCCCTCGTACTGGATGGAATATGTGTTGGTCATGCATGCATGGCCTTTGCATGTGTGTCTCTTACACTTATATATTTTTTAGACTTGCTTGATGATTGATTAGGGTTGTAGTATGGTTATCATGGACAATTTGGTATTGATTTCATGAAATGCATTTTCATAATTATGTGACTGACTATGTATGGATTGTATGTCGCTTTCATGTTGATTTTATGGTTCCTACTTACATCCTTGTATGTTAGGTTACATTCTTGAATATTTGGACTGCATGTATAAGTCTTGTAGGTTGATTACAATATTTGTTCGTTTATGTACGACTACATGCATTTATGCGTCGGTGTATCTTATTTGGCATTGCTTATGCATACTATTGGTTGCATGTGGACATGCTTAAAATGGAGTAATGGTTGTTGTCATGCATGAGGTCAAGCATGCATTGTTGATATGGCCTTGCATTGATGACTAGATCCTAGTTAGAGTGATGTTTATGTGTTGATACATTTAGTGATGTATGTCTATATGTTGTTATGATTATGTTATACATGTATCACGCTGATTTGGTGATGTTGCAGACAAGTATACTCCCTAAGCTATACTAACGTACGTCGGTTTGTTGTGATTTGGTTTATCTGACATATCATGCCTTGCAGGAAGAAATATCAAATGGCTAGCAAGATGGTTGACTATAGATACTCTCCCTACGAATCCGAAGAGCAGTATGGTGTTGGGAACCCCTCTAACTTGGAATTTACATTGAGAAGTTTAAAGGAGGAGATAGGGAGTTGTAAAGTAGAAAATGACAAAATCATACAGTCACAGACAAAGTTAGTAGAGGTGGATGTAGTAATACTTCAGAGCTCGTCGGATTTGTAGCGACAAGGACCACTATGGATTAGTCACGAACAGGAAGATAAAATTAAAGGGGCATACTGTAATAGATTTCATGGTGGTCATCAATCAAATAGAGATGATACAGTTAGAGATGGAAGATTTTTGGACACTTCGGAGAGGAGGAGGGATAGACACATGTATGATTTTAGTTATGATTTAGATAGGCACTATGATCGTCATTGGTATCATCCTTACATGAGGAATGGTAGGGGATAATTTCCAAATGAATTTAAGAAGGCAAAGACACCTACTTTTGATGGATAGATAAAGAGATCACAAGATGCAGAGGCATAAATGCTTGGTGTGAATAAATTCTTCAGGTTGCATGACTAGTCAGAGAACATGAAATCTAGAGTGGCTACTTTTAGTCTTAAATGTAAAGCAGACATCTGGTGGGAAGATGTGAAGAACGTCAGAGATATATATGAGGAAGATCTGACTTGGAGTGAGTTTGGGTGACTATTCAAGAAGAAGTATCTCTCAGAGAGATCCTTCGATGATAGGGAAAAATAATTCTATGAACTAAAAATGGGATCCACGATAGATGATGAGTACACTAGTAAGTTCTTGGAACTGTTGAGGTATGTTCCTTACCTCAAGGAGGAGAAGGCTAATATTAAGAGATTTATTACTGGATTGTTAGTTTCATTCAAAGACATGATTGAAATTGATGAGTCTAGATCTTGGAGGAGGCCATTCAAAAGCTAAAGCATTGCTATGAACAATCAAAGCGTAGAATTGAGACTAAGCCAGACTGGAGAGGTAATGTAATGAACAAAGGAAAATGGGATAAAAAGAGAGCAAGGCCACATGGTACAGATAACAAGGAGAATGTTGCACTACCTAAGAGGTTCAATGCATTAGATAAAGCATAGGGACATCAAGTTGAAGAGAAGAACAAGCAAGGAGGCTAGAAGCCCATAGACTGTTGGACTTGTGGAAAAGATCATTGTAGGGGAGATTCTCCACAGAATCAGAGTGGTAGACCCCAGATATATAGTGCACATGAGGCACAGACTATTCGATATGTTGGCGAGAGTATTCCTCGTATCTATGCAGCCATGGACAACAGACATGTAGAACATCAGGAATCTATCATTGAGATGGACAATAAGCTTTGTGATCAAGTTATTTCTATTTTGATTGACCCTGGATCTAATTATATCTATGTTAGTACTAAATTGGTGGATAAGTGTGGGTTGAATAAGGAGTTTCATGCAGAGTCTTGGTTAGTTCAGTTGGATACATGTATGAAGAAGTGAGTTCATCATTAGGTAAGAGCTTGTTTATTTGATTTAAATGGTATGCCTACTGCAACACATTTGAATGTTTTACCGCTCGGTTCATAAAATATGTTATTGGGCATGGATTGATTGTATCTACATAGAAATAAGGTTGACTTCTACGAAAAAGTCCGTTGAATGTGTTGATGACAATGGAGAACTAAGAGTCTTGCAGGGTAAGAAGAAAGCCACATCAGTTAGGATGGCGACAACTATGCAAGCAAAGCGTAGCCACAAGAAAGGGTGCAAGCTATTTATAGTACATATTTCTAGTGATAATAGTAAGGAGTTTGAGGATGAAAATCTGTTGAACAAGTACCTGGTTTTACAGCAGTTCAGGGATGTATTTCTTGGGGACATTACAGAGTTTCCACTTCATAGGGAGGTATAATTTTCTATTGAGTTAGCGCCAGGGGCAGGTCCAGTGTTGAAAGCACCTTACAGGATAAGCACACCTGAGTTGGTTGAGTTAAATTTGGAGCTGAAGGAAATGTTGGAGAAGGGGTACATTAGGCCAACTATCTCACCATGGGGTGCACCACTCTTGTTTATGTGGAAGAAAGAGGTACCCTCAGATTATGCATTAATTACAGGCAGTTGAACAAAGTGTCTATCAATAACAGAGATCCTTTGCCAAGGATTGATGACTTGTTCAATTAGTTGAAGGGAGAAACATTCTTCTCGAAGATAGACTTGAGATCTGGATACCATCAGGTACGCATCAAAGAGAAGGATATAGACAAGACTGCATTCATGACCAGGTATGGGCATAATGAGTTTGTTGTTGTTCCATTTGGCTTAACGAATTCTCTAGCTACATTCATGTTTTTGATGAATAGTGTGTTGCGCCCATATTTGGATAAGTTTGTTATTGTGTTCATTGATGATATACTGGTACATTATAAAAATGAGGAAGAGCATACCAAGCACTTAGTAGCAGCGTTGAGGTTGTTAAGAGAGCATCAATTATATGCTAAGCTCAGCAAATGTGTTTTTTTTCAGACCGAGGTACATTACTTAGGACATGTTGTCTCCAAGGAGGGAATTCTAGTAGATCTAGAGAAGATAAGGGACATCATGGAGTGGGTAGCTCCTAACATGGATCTGGCAGGCCATTATAGGAGATTCATGAGGAACTTGTCATAGATTGCTTATCTTATCACATCATTGCAGAGGAAAGGTAAGAAGTTTGAATGGACAGAAGAGTGTGAGGCTAGATTTGAGCAACTTAGGAAGTTGCTAACACATGCACTAGTGCTATAGATTGCAGATCTAGACAAATAGTTCATAGTATGTACAGATGCTTGTAAGAGGACTTGGTGGAGTCCTTATGCAAGATGGACATGTGTTATGTTATGAGTTCTGGAAACTAAACAAACATGAGCAGAACTACCTGACACATGATCTCGAGTTGGAAGTGATTATACATGCGCTAAATATGTGGAGGCACTATCTTTTAGGCAGGCGGTTTGTGCTTACGAGTGATCACATTGGACTGAGGTATTTGTTTGACCAGCTGAATTTGAATGCTAGGAAAGCTAGATGGTTGGACCTAATTAGCAAGTTTGACTTCGAGATTAGGTACATCCAAGGTAAGGAGAATAGGGTGGCAGATTCTCTCAGTAGATGGATATAGGTGAATAACTTAGCAGCTATGAATTCTTATGGGATAAATTTACAAGACAGGATCTTGTGGGTAGGACATGAGGATGTCAGATATATTGAGATTATGCATAGGTTGTAGCAGAGTACAGGTACATGCATAGGTGGTGGTGTAGGTACAATTACAGGTAGTGGTATAGATACAGGTGTAGGTGCAGAGGAATTGGAATATTGTCTTACAACAGATGGATTGGTCAAGTTTCAAGAAAAGATATATGTACTGGATATCAGTGAGCTAAAAAGGGTGATATTGAGGGAGTTTAATGCAAAATTGTATTAAGGTCACTCAAGTTATCAAAATACACTCAGATTGGTGAAGAGATATTACTATTGTCCGAATCTCAAAAGGGCTGTAGCATAGTTTGTTGTGAGATGTTTCGATTGTCGGTGAGTGAAGGGAGAGTGAAAACATCCAGGTGGACTACTATAGTGGATCACAATCGTGGAGTGGAAATGGGAGGTCCTTTCCATGGACTTCATCATAGCGTTGCCAAAGATAGTGAAGCAACATGATTCAATCACGGTCATTATGGACAGGTTAACAAAGGTTGCACGCTTCATTCTCGTGAAGTCTATGTTCTCAGCTAGTGATGTGGCACAAGTATTCATCAAAGATGTGGTTAGACTACATGGTGTCCTAAAGAAGATTGTATTAGAAAAGGATGCGAAGTTCACCTCGAAGTTATGGAAGGAGTTATTTCTAGGTTTGGGCATAGAGTTGGCCTTTAGCACAACTTATCATCCGCAGACAGATAGACAGATAGAGAGGATCAACAAGATATTAGAGAACATGTTGAGGTTGTATGTAATGCATCAGTAGAGGAAATGGGAAGAATATCTCCCTTTGGCCGAGTTTTCATACAACAATGGTTATCAGGAGTCGTCGAGGATGAGTCCTTTTGAGGCATTGTTGGGTAAAGTTGTAACACTCCCATTAGTTGGAGTGATCCGGTTAGCGGAGTATTGATTGGACCAAATATGTTGGTAGACATGGAACAAGATATGTAGGTGATCAAGAAGAATCTCAAGGCAGCACATGATAGGTAGAACAGTTATGCATACATGAACAAGATGTTCAAGGAGTTCCATGTTGGGGAATAGGTGTACTTGCGCATCAAACCGAAGAAGAGCTCCTTGCGGATTGGATCATGTGCCAAGATGGCACCATGTTTTGTGGACCCTTCAGTATTATTGAGCAGATTGGGCCAATAGCTTATCAACTCGACTGCCTCCGACATTGAAATTCCATGATGTTTTCCATGTATCTTTGCTTAAGAAGTATGTTAAAGATGTTGATCATGTAATTAATTGGTTTATATTGTAGGTGGAACCAGATGCAGAATTCCATCCAGATCATGAGTGTATATTGCAGAAAGGGTGCTCATTCTCTAGAACCAAGCAATAGAGAAAGTTAAAGTGAAATGGAATCACTTTGGGCCCAATGAAGCTACATGGGAGATGGCATATCAAATGCTGGCCATGTATCCTTCCTTGTTTGTAGGTTGAGGCAAAGCAACTTTGATATGGTGGTTTGGTGATTGCTTATGGTTGTTGGTAGTTGCTTCATGGTGGTTTAGTATTTGCTTATGATGGCTTGGTATATGATTTACGGTGATTTAGTATTTGTTTTATGTTGGTTTAGTATATGCTATATGGTGATCAATATATTCTTTATGATGGTTGATATATGATATATGATGTTTTGATATCTATGCTTAGATATGATGTTAGTATATGTTTGATATATGATTTAGCATATGTTTTGGTATACATATTTTGATGATGTTGTTGTATGTACACTCGTGTATGGATGTAAATACCATAATGAGCTATGTTATAAAGCTCCACTATACAATATGGGTGTTATGTTATTATGCTATCATGTGGTTATATCAAGATGTTATGATGTCATATGAGTTGGCACTCTACAGGATGATCATTGTAAATACCGTAATGAGCTATGCTATAAAGCTCCACTATGAGGTATGTTGTCATGTTTTCATCATGTTATGTCTTGAGCAGATATTTCATTGTAAATACTAAATCGAGTTGTGTTATAAATCTCCATAAGTAGTACATCTTATTTTAGTAGGTTGTTGAGGTAAATGTGTGTTTGAACACCGAGGATGGTGTCTCCCAAGGGGGAGGGTTCTGTAATAGCCCTAGTGAAAATTCCATGTAATAAATGTTAAAAAAAATAACCACGCATGAATGGGACGCTTATTTCAAGCTGAATGTTGGTCGAGACATCCTAGGGGGTGTTTATTTGGTTGTTTATGGATAAGGAAATTGGTAAAGGCAATGGCTAAATAATTTTGACACATTTATTTATGAAAATAATGGAACTTAGGAGAAAAGGAGGTGAAAGGTCATATGTTTCATGTGAAGAGGAAAATGGAGGAAAATAATGGAAAATGAAGAAAATAAAGGCCTCCTTCATAAAAGGGCTTCTTAGGATTAGTTGGTAACCTTTTGTCAGTTTAGTTTTGGATCTCTCTCTCATTATTCTCTCTCTTATACTCTTGGATACTTAGAGTTTTCTTGGAGCACTCTTGGAGGGTGTGGCATACTTGGATTTTTGGAGCAAGAAGGCAAAGGAAGAGTAGGAAAGTGCAAGAAGGCATTGACATCAATAGCTACATAAATTTTGCTTGCAGGTACCGAGTTGCATGTATGATTCCTTCACTAGTTTTGGCATGTATGGAATATACATGTGGTTTCTTAGTTGTGATCTATCATTGGCATGGAGGACTGCCTCGATCGACAGTGGATTACCTAGAGTTTCTGTTTCCTAGATAGCCATGGTGATTGTGGGTTTAATTTCATTGTTTCATTTTGGTTGGTTGTCATGTTCCTTAGCTTGGGTTGAGTTACTAGTCCTGGAAGTCCTGGTTGAACAAACGCTCTGGAAGCCCTATAACGGCTTGGATTGAGTTACTAGTCCTGTAAGCCTTGGTTGGAAAAATGTTTTGGACGCCCTTGGTGGGTTGAGTTACTAGTCCTAGAAGCCTTGGTTGGACAAACAGTCTGGAAGTCCTGTATAAGCTATGGATCGAGTTACTAATTACGGAAGCCTTGGTTGGGAAAACACTCTGGAAGCCCTGGAAGGCTTAGATGGAGACCAATCTAATGATGGTTTTGGTGATGTACGGCCATGAGGTGGAATAATTAGTTGATGGTTTGAGGTGGATGACCTCTCAAAGCCCTAGATGATTTTTGATTGATGCCTTCTATGAGATCCCACATTCATGCTTGGAATATGTCATGGGGGTGAATGGCTGAAGAGATATTTGGCTCAGCCATTCTATGGTCGGGTGGAATGTGGTAGTCCCATCTATGGTTGGTTCATTGCATTCATTAATGAGAAATAATTTCCTTGATTTCCATGTGTAAAGGTACTGATGTATTTATGGATTTGATGGTTGTCATGTTTATTGTATTTTTTTCCTATTATGTTGGTTATATGTACATTTTATGACAACAGTTATGTATGGTTCTCATCATGTTTTTACTTGTATGTGAATGGATAATGAGTCTATGACCTAATAGATAATAATGCAACAAATGGCATGAGGAAACAATGATTCATAGCGATTCTTAGATAAGTATGATATCCCTATGCTTAACTATGTTATTTACACCTGTAGATTACATGTCGATGATATGTTTGATGAAATGCATGTCATGTCTAGTAGGGATCCAGTCAAAGTCTTGAACAAGTATTTGCTTTAGTACTTTCATTTCCCTGTTACTTTACTGAATTGAAGAGATGGATAAATTTTGGGCAGTGTCCTTCGCTTTGAGCTTGAAACAGTGGTTTAAGTCCCGGGGTCAGTGGCACAATATTGAAAATTTTGGTCCATAGTTGCTACCAGGGAGGCCTTTGAGAGTGACTTCAGGTTGCTGGTCGCTCCCTTGCCCATAGCATGAGAGCGATTATGGCCTAAGAGACCTAAAATAGTAGTGGGACCCAGGGAAAGGTTGTCTAAGTGGTTGACTTGTCTTTTGAGGGTTCTGTTGATGATGTTGGATGTTTGTATGGTGTGTTTGCATCAATTCCACTTCCTTAATGTGACTTAGGAGGTCGAATCATATCATAGTGGCCTCTTGTCGCATGTTTACCCCAACTAGCTGGTTTCTTGGTTAGATGTGGGAGGAGTGTGTTATAAGTTGCTGCAAAAAGGGCACACTTGACCAAGTTACTCACCTTGTGGGAACCTGATTGTACATGTACATAAGAAGGATAGGACCTAGAGGCTCTGCATGGATTATCGAGCATTAAAAAAAATCACTTCAGGAATAGGTATCCAATCCCACATATTGATGACCTGTAGGACTGACTCAAGGGGGCCAAGTATTTCACCAAGATCAATCTCAAGTTTGGTTATCACCAGGTTCCAATAGAGCCCACAAATGTATGGAAAACTGCATTTAAATCCAAGGAAGGCCTTTTCGAATGGTTGGTTATGCCCTTCGTGTTGAAAAATGCCCCTGCTAGTTTTATGAGGCTAATGGAAGACATCTTTCGACCCTTCACTAAATCATTCGTGGTGGTTTATCTGGACGACATCCTCATCTTCAGCAAGAGTCGGGAATAACACTTGCAACACATTTGAGAGGTCTTTCAAACCCTTCGGTAGCACAAACTATGTGCCAACTTGGAGAAATGAATCTTTGGCATGATCTAGGTCCATTACTTGGGTTACATCATATGACTATGACGTGCATGTGGACCCAACTAAGATCGAATTCATTCAGAATTGGCCAGCCCCAACCACTGTAATGGAGCTTTGCAACTTCTTCTGCCTTGCAATTTTTTTTCGAAGGTTTGTGTTGGGATTTTACCATATTACTTTCCTTTAAGTCAGATTACTAAGGGCGAGGAAAAAGAAACATTTTCCTAGTCTGATTCCCAACATAAGGAATTCGTTGAGTTGAAACACTTCCTTTTCTCTACACCAGTACTCACACTACCTGACCCACAGTAGCCATTTGAAATTGAAACAGACACCTGTGAATATGTTATTGGTGGAGGCCTGACCAACAGGGCATCTAGTGGCCTATCATAGTGAGGCATTTTTCGATACAATTCATAAATACCCCACCTATGATAAAGATATGTATTCCATCATGCAGGCTTATTGACCGTGGAAGCACTACATTCTGGGGAAGGAGACAATCATCCACACTGATCACTGACCTCTTTAGTTTATACAGATACATGGGAAGTTGTAGAACGATTTCCATCATAAGTGGTATACATATCTGCAGCAATTCCACTTGCACATTAAACACAAAAAGGGCAGCACCAATCATGTTGCAGAATTCCTCAGCCGACCCCCAGTTGTAGCATTAACTATTGTTCTCAACTCTTGTGGTCATGTGACCTCTAGATGGCTGCAACTATACAAAAATTATCCAATGTTCACCTCCACATACAAGCTACTAGTAAATGGAAAGCAAGTTCCTGATTTCCACCTCTAAGGCACATTATTATGCTACCTAGGCCACCTTTGTGTTCCTTCAAGTGAACATGTCAAGATGATTCGGGAGCCACACTACAGTCGGTTCGCGGGACAATTTGGTGTGGAAAATACTGTGGTTGTACTACAAAAGTACTTTTATTGGCTTAAACTCCAATTGGATGATGGGAAATATATTAGATCCTGCACTGTCTGCGCCATTTCCAAGCCAACCATCAAGAAGCAAGGCATGTACACTCCTCTGCCTACTCCCAGATAGCCGTGGGAATCCATCTCCATGGATTATATGTATGGCATCCCTTCTACCAAGCATGATAATGACTGTGTATTTGTGGTCATGGACAGATTTTATAAGATGGCTTATTGGCGGCTTGCAAGAAGAGTATCACCACAAAGGACACTGCGAAACTCTTCTTTGAACGAGTATGGGTACATTTTGGGATATCGTAGACCATTACCTCTAGACACTATTGGACACCAAACTCACGAAAGCAACTACCTTCCATCCCCAAACTGATGGTCGGACATAGGTCGTCATTAAGATGATAGTGCACGTACTCTGCATGTACAACTCCAAGCATCCTCGAACTTGGGATGAGATTCTTCCATATGTTCAACAAAGTTATAATAGGTCTCTCCATAGATCGATTGATCGTAGTCCCTTTCAAGTGGGTCTAGGATTTCAACCATTGTGTCTAATTTATTTTGTCATGCCTCACACGACTACATAGACATAATCCACACATTTATTGTTCATGGTTGATAAAGCGACCAGATTTATTGGATGTATCCAACACATCTGTGATTAGGTTCACGACATATTGGAGAAGTCAAATGCCAATTACAAGCAACAACATGATCAACATCGAGTGCCACACAAGTTTCAGGTGGGCGACAAAGTTTGGTTACATTTGCAGAAAGAATGCCTTACTAGAGCCCATTGGAAGCTCAGACCACTCTGATATGGTCCTTACATCATTACCGGTTGTGGGAGACAATGATTTTGAGCTCAACATTCCCTCTTTCCTTGGCCTGCACCCAGTGTTCAATGCGGACTGCCTTTGGCCATACTTCCCACCATTACTGGACACATCATACATTGCAAAACATCTCACACCAACAGAGTTAAACCCAGACTTCATGGAACATGCCATAACTGATTGGATTATAGACACATGGGTCAAGAACACTCACCAGCAGAAGATCCAACTATATCGGGTTGCCAAAGCTAGCCAACTCCTTCACCAAGGCAAGTGGCTCACTAGGGACCAAGTTCAACAAAACTTTCCGCACCTCATGGAGACTCTCTACACAATGGGGACCATTTCTTCCTAAGGGGGGAGGAATGATCCAGCTGGATATTGGTGGCCACCCACCTATTCCACTTAGACTACTAGTCGCTTTCATTTTTTTCCTTTTTATTTTAGCATTTACTAGTTTTAGTAGTTTTGACCCCCTAAAGGACGATTTTTCAGGTCCGTTGCAGGCCCATTTCCATAAGAAGGGCTTGTGGAAAATCCTGTAGTACTCAAAGAGAACTTTCCAACAAGGTATCATATGCGCTAAACAAAGATAATATGACCAAGTTATGACCCCCGGGAAGTTGGTTGCACAACTAACCCCGATAGGGCCCACAAACTCTTAGCGTTACATCTCCTGGGGTTAGGGTTTTGGTTTTTTAGGGTTTTCTCATGTTTTTCAATAATAAATAGGCCCTTGAGCCTCATTGTAACACAATTAAGAGGGAAGTAGTCGCCACGTCTCTTCTCATAGACAAGCTATCATCACATGAGATATTCTTATTTCCATTCTGTTTGTAAGCATATTTCAGTATTTGATATTAATGAAATGAAGTGTTATTTCTACTACATCTCTGTATTAGGGAAAATTTTAAGGATGGAAAATTATCTTGAAGTTTAAAAATATTGGCGAATCTCACTAGTCCCTAATATGAAAATTATAAAAATTTTATTGATGTATTTGTAAAAGAATTCAAATTTATAATGATTTTATATATATTCTCTACATAATATTGTCGATTTTTAAGGTAAGATGATTTTATACTGTAAAATTTTTGTGAATAAGTTTTATAAAAAAATGGAAATTAGTGAATATTTTTTTCGGAAAGATCTTGGGAAATTAGCCCACCTGCGAATATTAGCCCCTAAAATTTTCCATGCTCTATATTTATGGTTATGTCTATAACTTGTTGCGTTCCTATTTAAGTTCGGATAAGTTCTTAGCCATAGATATTCAACACCATTTTATCATGGATATTATTAACTTAATAGGCTTTGTTTCAATACCATGGCTTTATCAATACCACTTTCCCAATAACCATAACTGTTTTCAAAACCAAAATAATTTATTTTAATTTTATTTTATAACAAATTTATTAAAATTAACTCTAAAACCAAAAAGGTATGGGGAGATATTGTCATGGTGTAAATGTTTGTCGGAACCTTCCTATTTTAACTTAAGGTGGATGAGTATCTGTTGACTTTTTATTTTTATTTTTTTAATTGACGACCTAAATTGATTCTCAAGGGAATATGATTAGCATATGATTAGTCCTTGCCCACCAATTTCCTAGGGATTTGAGATTATTCCAATTCTAATAAGTTCATATTCTAATTAAACAGGGAAATTAATATAGAAGAAAATTTTATTTTACAATAAGATGTATAATTCATTTTCTTGCTCAAGTTAAATTAGTTTCTTGCCACTGGCTCGCCCACCAATTTTCTAGGGATTTGAGATTATTCCAATTCTAATAAGTTCATATTATAATTAGATGGGGAAATTAATATATAAGAAAATTTTATTTAGCAAAATGGTCCTTTTTTTTCGTAAATCGTTCTTCTATTCATTCTTCAAAAAAGTTTACATCATTAACAAAAATGCAAGTAGTCTCACCTGGAATAGGTTTCTTGACTACTACTAGTAGCGAGTGACAGTCAAACAAAACAACAGAAAGTAACAAAGACCATAGTTGAAAGGGCCAAAAGTAGGAAAAGGCAAGCAAGATACATAAAACACCTGATATCATATCAATCGTCAAAAGTGATGGAGGTTGGGTTGTCTGAAGTTTTTCTAGGAGGCAGAGGAGGGCAGAAGGTGCATTGCACATGCTTTCAAAATGGGCCATTCATGCCTCCAACTTTTTAACTTTCTCGGAGAGTAGATTATGGTTGCACCAGGACACCACCGCATGTTCCCAGGTATGGCACTGAAAATAGTGCATCTTGTTTAGTGTCATGATAATCTCTACATGTTCTTCCTGCCTCACATGCTCTGCGGTAACCAATATATTCATAATTGTCTAGATGAGGTCCTGGAAACAATCCATGTAGCATGTTTGTTTATACCCCCTTCCTCGACGACATGCCACCCCCTGAATCCATCCTCCTCCATGACGAGAAAACCCTCCTCGGTGTCGACCTCTCATGCTGTGTCCACCTCAGCCACCAATTGATGCTCTTGTGCCTCTCCCTCCTCAGACCTTCGAACCTCTGAACCATCCTTGTGATTGCTGCTAGATATTCCTCCCCCACGTTCTGCTGATTTTTGACCATATATGATCGGTTGGTAGACTTTCCAAGTGGAATACTACATGGTTCCTTGCTTTCCAGATATTCCAGAGGACGAAGCCCTGATAGAGACGCCATGCCCTATTGACGATGGGATTTTCGAGGAGAGCTCAACGTCGTGCCTCCAGAGATTCATTCAAGCTATTCAGTGACCTGTCGCATACCCCAAATAGAGATGCAACCTGATCCCATAGAGTGTGGGCCTTTGGGCAGGACTTTAGAAGATAATATGTTATTTCCTCTTCGGTTGCGTAGAGAGGGCATCTAGACGAGCCACATAATCCTTTCTTCCTGATCTTGTCCCATGTAAGGAGTTTGTTGTACCCTATGAGTCAGAGAAATAATACTAACTTTGGCCACAAATTAGAATACCAAATCCTTCTCCACAAGGGGAGAGGAGCTTGGTCACCCGAAACATATAGAATTGAATAGGATTCTTTTAATGAAAACATACTTTTAGGTTGATGAGCCCTTCAAATTTTATCGGATTCCCCATTGTTGAGAAAGGGTTGTTGTCAAAGGATTAGGGGGAGGGCCTCCCAATCCATGGGAGGTTCTCTCTCTAGCCACTCATCTGCAGATTCCCATTCCATCCATTTCGGATTCAGACTGGCAAGGTGCCTGATGTCATTGACCTTTTTTGCTCCTAATTGGATGGTGTAGACTTGAATCTCTCTTAAGTTCTCCTCTTGACTTAATTTAGGGTATTGCATCCAAGATTCTTCCCAAAATTTGGTCGTTGCTCCATTTCTGATCTCCCATAAAGCTTGTTCCTGAATGAGCACTTGATTCTCTTTTGTTCGATTCCAAATGGAGAATCCTTTTGGTAGGATAAGATTATCCAATAGAGGGTTTTGCTTGCTCTCAGATCCATATGTTCCTAACCAAATCCTCGGCCATGTCTCATGACCACCCTGTAGCCACCTCTACCAGGCCTTGGCCCCGAGGGCTTGCGATAACATTCTAGGATCCTTGAGCCCCAAATTGCCATCAATTTTAGATTTACATAGTTTTTCCTATGCGACCAGAGCCCACTTGCGCCCGACCTGTAGCCCCGACCAGAGGAATTTTCGAAACTTTGCTATTAAATATTTGTATACACTTTAGGGGGCTGGGAGGGCTGATAGATGATAAATCAGAAGGGCTTGATGCACAACCTTTAGGAGAACAAGATATCTCTAGGTATTCAATGTTCTGAAGGACCATCTTGATAGTTTTCGATCAACTTGGCCGAGAAAGTCTTTCTATTGTGAGACCTTAAGGGAGTTTGGAACTAGTGGAACCCTAAGGTAGGTGCTAAGGGGAGAACCTATTTG
The DNA here is from genome assembly GCA_000404065.3 of Pinus taeda. Lineage (NCBI taxonomy): Eukaryota > Viridiplantae > Streptophyta > Pinopsida > Pinales > Pinaceae > Pinus > Pinus taeda. The sequence continues at coordinate 28,173 of APFE030300518.1, read as the reverse complement.
GAATCTGAGATTCCGAGCAATATGCCTTTGCACCCATGGGTGGGAATTGAACAAATGATATCTAAATTCTCACCATTAATCTGAGTACCTGAAACTTGCTGGAACACGTCCACGATAGAGCCAAATTGTTAGGATTTCTTCAGGATTGGATTGCCAAATAGCATGTTTTCATCCACGGACTATTGATGGGTGATTGGAGGGACATCTTGGTAGAGCAGGCCACCACATCCTTTATGAGTCTACTCAATCTTTCAACAACAATAATGAAGAGGAAGGGGGAAATCGGGCCCCCCTGTCTTAATCTGTGCAAGCCATGGATAGGACAAGAGGGTGCCCCATTCACTAGAATGGAGTAGAAGGGGGTAACAATTAGGGATTGGATCCAACTTATCCAGTTTGGGGAAAACCCAAAGGCTTCCAAAATCGATAGGAGATAATCCCGACTCAAATGATCATATGCTTTAGAAAGATATATCTTTATTAACATACCTGAGCTTTTAGAGGAGGAAATAGAATGAATCGTTCATAAGCCACCAAGATGTTGTCTAGGATATGTCATCCTTCCACAAAACCAGATTGCTCAAGTTTTATTATTTCTTTCAAAAGGGGCTTTAGCCACCAGACAATAACATCGGAGATAATCTTGTAAACCACATTGTAAAGGGCGATGGGATGGAAGCCACCCGGGTCTGTAGTTGTACCCTACTTTGGAACGAGTGTAAGGAAAGTAGCGTTTAGTCATGACCACATTCATTTAGAATAGCGCGAATCTTTCGCTAGGGTATGGATTTCCTTACCTAAGAATTGCCACCCTGCTTTGTAAAAATCCGCGATGAAACCATCTAGACCTAGAGCTTTGTTTACAGGGAGTGTTCTAACCCCCTCTTCTACTTCTTCATACGTGACCTTCCTCATGAGTGCATTATTCCGGTCCTTCAAAACTATTTTAGGAATACATTGACAAATTTTTGAGATAGATTCACTTCTATCCACTTCTGATTCCCGAAATAGGGATTGGAAATGCCCAATCAGTTCTTTTGTGATCTCCTCATGTTGCACCAGGCGGTTTCCATCGGATCCATTCAAAGAAAAGATCTGGTTGACATGCCTATGTTTTAACATGGTCCTATGAAAGAATTTTGTGTTGCGCTCCCCCTCTTTGAGCCATCGATTCTTGATTTTTTCCTCCACGGGATTTCTTCTTGTTTCCGAAATTGTTCTAATTCGATTAGGACTCCCCCCTCATGTTCTATCAATTCCTATGTTCTCCCTTCCAAGGTAATTCTTTGTTGTATTACCTTCATTTCATCTTCAAGTCTGCACTTATCCTAGTGAGTGTCCCCAAAATCTAACTTGTTCCATTCTTTGGTTTTCCTTTTAAACTCCTTCAGCTTAAGTTGGAAGGTTTCCATAGAGTTGCACCCTGTTATGCTTATTTAGTTCCACCATGCTTCTATTTTGGTGATGAAGTCCGACTTCTCCAGCCAGAAGGATTTGAAATGAAATGGGCGATTTCGAGGAGCCATCCTTAGGTCAATTTCAAGGCTTATTGCCAATGATCCGAGCCAAGGCAAGGAAGGATCATGGCTTGTAAGAAAATATCCCATTGGAGGATGTTCTCATAAATGAGAAAGCACTCCAACCGAGATGTTATCTGGTGTTTCTTGCATCATCTATTAGTCCATGTGAAGGAGCCATTCCCAAACTCAATATCTTCAACTTCTAAGGCTTGGATGGTCTCTTGGAAGACCATAGATATTGGGTCTGGTCTTCTGATGCCTCCCTTTCTCTCACTTAATTCCTTGATCATATTGAATTCCTTTGACATGATCCAGTTTGAGCTTTATATTATTTTTTTAAATATCTGAGATTCCTTAAGAACCCATTCTTGGCTCCTGGTAGTGTAGGGCCATACATTCCCGTGAGCCATACTTTCTCTATGGATCTGATGCACGTGAACTAACTAGAGAGTGAGTTTGGAGAGGCGATCTAGCTTTGGAAGAAGATGGATCTGGGATCGCAAAGGATTCCCATCACTCGCACACAACCCCTTGCATCCAACGCCGTGCACTCCGCTATCAACCAACTTCTGATAGTGATGTCTTTGAGCTTTTCCATTGTTGCTTTAGTTTCCTGGAGTACTACAATATCCAGCTTCTCTTTCTAGATCCTATCCTTTAGTTACCTCAACCTTCCTTTGGAGTTGAGTCTCCTTATGTCCCACGATACTAACTTCATTGAGGGGGTGATGAGATGGAGTGTTGGTAGTACTATGTCAATAGAGTAGCTTGTCTTGAGTCAACTAGGATCACCCCTGCCTCGTGGATCACTTCCTTGGTGGGTCTCCAGCATTTTTTCCTAGTGCTTGAACTGGTTTCCGACCTTTTCCAGGGTGGATCACCTTCCCATATGGTCAGTGCCATCTGGGCAAGTGGCTTAGGTGGGGCTTGTCATTGCTCCCATTCTCTCTATATCTTATGAAATTGTTCCAGCTGATCCTAAGGTATTTCATCTTAGCCATCATTAGCCTAAGTCTACAGATAGGCCACCATTACCCTATCATCCAAGTTAAGCTACTCCAATTGAAATCGTGTTCCAACGCTTACCTCACTTGTGCGAGGACTTGTTGAATTATTTTCCCGTTGGCTATGCTTCTAGAGCCTTGTGTTTGCTGACCTGTTTTTTGTAGGGTTTTCTATGTTGGTCTCCACTTGCATAATTATTTGAGTTGTTAGTGCTGCCTTAGGCCCAATTTGTTGCTCGATTTCACTTGCCTTCGTGAGGAGGGAAAAGAGGTTAGTGGCAGGGTGGTTGGAAGTCATCGGGGATGTTTTGAGTGGCGTTGTAGGAGGGCCAAGAGGGGCTTGGAAAGGGACTGCTTTGCTGGATGGAGGGCACCACCTTGATACTTCCTAAAACCCATCTGAGGAAGGATTCGTTGGGGCGATGTTGGTCTGTTGAGGACAGTCACAGAACAAATGTCCATACTCATGGCAGAGCTGGAATTTAAAGGGGACATGTTCATAATCTAATGATTGCGACCAAACCTCATCCTAGTACTCAATCTCCACTGGCTCGAGGAGCGGTTGGGATATATTCATATAAACGCAAATTTTGGCATAAGAGGAGAACTTGCAGCGTCTAGTAATCGCGGAGACCTACACAAAGTCCCTAATGGAGTTACAAATTGATTCCACAATATCCATCTCCCATAAGTCTTTTGGTAGGAAGTATAGTCGAACCCAGACAGGGGCTGCAAGGAATTGTTCCTTCTCCGAATTATAACATGGTTCCCAGTGTCTCATGAAGAGGCCTACACTATTCATAAAGTATGACCCATTATTCAGGATGCATTTGTGATCCTCCAGATCTTTGAAAATCATAGTGAAGAACCCCTTTGCTTAGAGTCATATGTCAAATGGTGCTTTCCGCTGCCATTTTGGTTGAATCCATCTTAGAATGCCTGATTCCTAGGGCCAAATGCCCATGAATTTGCAAATAATGGCATGGTCTTGCATAAATTGTTGGAACTGCTCCAATCGATGGCTGGGTATTACCACCCTAAGGTTTTTAGCAGCTTTGGGCGAGCATTGACCTCGAATTTGGGCTTGCCATTGCGCTCCGAGAGTTGGTGTCTCCGATGTGTTTCCTTTTCGCAGGCCTAAAGAGGATGGATCGTGGGAAGGGTGATTGGAGCCAGTTAGTATGGTTTTGAAGGATGGGGCCAATTCCCCTCCCCCTAGAAGGCCTAGCATGTGGTTGTGCAGTCAGTTAGATGCGGCAGATCAGAGGTGTGTGGGAGAAGGTAATCTAGAAAGAAGTTGAAGCACTCCGACAGGGATGTGAGACCCCCGCAACATCAGTATAGATGAAAAACACTAACAAAGCAGTGCCTTTTGAACTCATTGAATCTCTATTGTTCAGCAAAATGGTCCACTTTATAATAAGATGTGCAATTTTATTTTTTTCTCAAGTTAAAGTTGACCCGTAAATACGTAGCTAATCAGGTAAATGTGTGCATTGGTAAGACATTCTTTGTGTTGCAATAATTTTTTTGTTATATTTATGGATTATTTCCCTATATCGATCGCATTAATATTTTTAATATGGTTGTACTAGTTAAAAAATAACAAGCTTAGATCCATCTTAACTTTAAATCTAGGACATACACATAGAAAAAGATGAAATCTACAATCTACAAATATTTTTAAAATGAAAATAAATTTAATTCCTCTTGACTCTTCATAAATCCAAAATTAAAACAGATTTAAGTTAATATTATAAAAAATATAAACAGAAAAATGTAAAATACTTTATATCAAAATAGATATCCCCACTTTTTCTCTCGCACGTCACGTTTTCACTGGTTTTATCGTCTGAATTAATTTATATCAACTGAACAAAACTCAAACGATTGAATTTCCATGGACTGACTTTCTATTTTCTTTGTTTTCCCCGTATATGTAGGATTAAATTTAAGTGAAGTTCCGTAATCAACATTAACTCTCTTTTTCCGGTCAAGTCGAGACGCCCAATTTCCGAAAGATCGCCGAATTGGATTTTTACATGAATTACAGAAAGATCTTCCGCCACTTTCTGTACACCGTCATTTTCCCTTTCCCTGAATTTTCTCTTTGCTTTACAATTTTCTCTGTCTTTTCCACGTTTACAGGATTGAAGGCCTACAATTTGCCCTCAAGTCAAGTCAATAAATTTATTTTTTCTTACCGTCGAGTCAATACAAGTCAAGTCAATAAATTTACCCTCGAATCAAGTCAAGTCGATAAATTTATTTTTTCTTACCCTCAAGTCAATACAAGTCAAGTCAATAAATTTACCCTCGAGTCAAGTCAAGTCAATAAATTTATTTTTCTTTTTCCAGATCTGCAGTATTAAATTTCTTTAATGGAAATTTCCCGTTTCAAAGTCGAATAGCCCATTTTCCAGTTTCCCACTTTCTTTTCTTCCAAAATCAAATCAATCAATAATCCATTTCTCTCTGTTTTTCCTTCCAAAATCAAATCAATCAATACATTTATTTCTCTCTGTTTTTCCTTGCGTATCTACACGGTTAAATTTCTATCAATATCTGGAACATTTTTCGGTCTCCATTCTCTCTGATTTTCCGAGTCAAGATCGAAAGGCCCGGTCTCCATTCTCTCTGATTTTCCGAGTCAAGATCGAAAGGCCCGGTCTCCATTCTCTCTGATTTTCCGAGTCAAGATCGAAAGGCCCATTTTTCCAGGTATACAGGTTACAAAATTTGAATGAACTTTGAATGATTTTCAGGTGCAACAATTTTTTCGATTTATCCCTGTACTTCTCTGAGCCTGTAGAATTGCATTTATGTGAATGACACAAAATTCCAAATAAAATTTTGAACATTTTCCACCACTTTCTTCACAAGCTTGACTTCACTAAACAAGTCGATACACCGCCATTTTCTGTTTTCTCTGAATTTTCTCATTGCATTACAGTTTTCACCCACAGGCCTTTTAAATGACAGCTGCTGCTGTGATTATAAATAAATGGTGAATAACAAAACTTCAGCCTTTGGCTTTGAAAGAAGTTGGAGAGAGAGAAATGGATCATGAATGTAGTGTTCTGCTCATCACCATGTTTGTGTGCTTTGTTTATTACCATATTCATACTCAAGCTCATCAACATCTCATTGAGCGGGCGGGTGAATTCACTGCATCAAATATATAAAATATGTTTTTTTTTTTTAATATAAATATTAATAAATTATATATATAATATGAAAATATTTATATTAATTGTAAAATTTATGGTCTGATTATAGTTATATTGGGAGTTACATTATTATTTTCTTCCATTTTCAGTATCATCTACAAACTCGTGAAATAAAATTATTATCCCAATACTAAACATATATGGGTTTCTTGAGGTGAATATCTTCCAACATAATCCAAAATTAGATAAAATAGTCTACTTAGATAAAATAGTCTACTTCAAAATACAATACTTGATTACAACATATTTCCCGAGACCTATTGGATTAATCCATAAAGATATAATTCATTCCTTTAATGTAGAACACCAAAATCATAAACTGTATATTGGTGACTCCATGTAAATCAAGTTTTTTGAAATACATTTCACATTTCTAGCTTTATTATTGTATTATTATATGATTAATTGTCATTTGTATAAATAAAAATTCATGATTATTTGTAGTTAATATTTCTTTGTATTAACAAGGTATTTTTATAAAAAAAAAAAATATCGATATGACCTTATATTTTAACTAAGCATTGAAATCCATTACATATCTAGCCAATCTAAGTCCTTGATCAATAACAATAGTAGCATAATTGTCACTGGCTACCAAATTAAATAAGATTAATATGTTTAATGACTAGATAGATAAAAATACGACCCTATATTCAATTGTTGAGATCCATTACATGTCTGGCCAATCTAAGTCCATGATCTACCACTGCTTACCACCCTGAATCACTCGATAGGTAGAGATATGGAATTTGATATCAAGGGTTTCAGGTGACTGCTTTGGATATGAATTGGAACATGTTTGTTTCTTCATACCCATGGAAATTGAACACGTGGTAGTTTTATCACCTCACATTTTGAGAATTAGGTGGAGCCGTTGACTATTCAACAAGCTGAATATTAAATTTAAGAGGTTATATTAAAAATTGGAGATTAATATGATTAAATGATAATAAAACATATATATAATATATATATAAACTGCATAATAATTAATTAATTAATTAATTGTTAATTTACTATAAATAAAATATTTTATAATCAAAATCTCAATGACCAAATAAATTTAAATAAATGCACAGATAAAAAATAGCAGATACCCATCTTAGAAAATTTCTATCATAATAAAGATAAAGAGGGAGCCACGTCATTTGATGTGGAAAGGCCAAATGAAAAATAAACAGTGGTTTGCAAATATATTTTATTGAAAAGATTATATTACTAGTGAAGTTTGATTTTCATAACATTTATTTAACAAGGCCACATAGCTAGTATTTCCTGTTGCTTAGTTTAATTATTAAACATTGAGAGGTATGAACCAATTTTTACATTTGATCATGAGTCTAATGTTTGACTTGAAAGTACAATGTACAATCAGTTAATACATATTTATTAATAGATATACATATTTATTCATTTCAGCTTTGAAAGTATAGTGTACTTAAGCGAAAGTTGAAGGATGAAATGCATGCATAAGAATGATGTGCATGAACACATGGATGTTGATGTTTTCCTTGTATTTGAACATGTATGTGTGATTAACTTGAAGGGTTGATTACTTTGTTGTAAACATGCATGTAATGTAATCCTGACTTGGGAAAAGTTGATTTCGTCTCCAAGATGGAGATGATGATGAAGTGTTTCATCTTTGAAAAATAACTGTAGAATTCCTTTTCTACATGCTTGACTTGAAGGGTCAATTGTTTTAAAGGCATGTTTTGTGGGCTTGTTGTCTAGTCCATCATTTGTATGCAGATGTAAGACATGGAGGTAATTCACAAGATGTGAAAATCTGTTTCTTTTGTTGAAGCAAGAGTTTAGGCCATCCAGTTGTTGTCTATAATTCTGTTGTTGTTGACAGTATGTCAAACAGGTACAAATGTAAATTTTTTTGAAGAAGATGTAACTTCACATTTGCTTGAGCCACCTTGAATCAATGATCAAGGAAGAAAGGGTTAAACTACCTACTGTAGACTTCTCAGCAAGAGTTCTGCATGAAGACAAGGAGAAAGAGAGTTCTTAACTGAAGGACAAGCACATCCAGGAAGGAAAGTGTTGACTATTTTCGAGTTTTGGCTCAGAGGCACTAGCTATGCAAGGCAAGTGTATGAAGGCTGAAAGAAGAGGGTGTTGTAAATCTCAACTATTGTTCAGATCAATATATCAGTCTTTTGTGGTCCAAAATATTTCCAATGGGGAGGCGTGATCAGAAAATGATCCTAGATGACTTTTTACTCAAAAATGAAAGTCAAAGGATGCTCTTGGAAATAGTATCATTGCATACATCTTTTCATTCTGAATCTAATGCAATTTGAACGGACTAAAACGGACTCCGGATGAAGGAGTTATTGTAAAATGAAAATTGTCCAATGTCCTTAGAAAATGAGGCAATTTCTTATTAAAGCGGACTTAAGGGTTACTTAAAGAAATCGCATCGGAAAGGTTCAAAGGGAGGACTTAAGCGGAGGTGGAAGGACTCCCTGATTGGGATCTCCGATATATCGCATAGGAGGAAGGCCTTCATGCGATATCAGAACAGACCCAGGGTTGTTTACATGTGCGATCAGCGAGGGCGATATCGATGATCAGCGATCGGAGGGGTAAAGCACCAGACCTCAGAGCCATGCGACAATGTGATATGCGATTGCGATCGGCGATCAGCGTCTACAATCGATGATCAGAACAAAGCCCTTATGCCATGTGATAGCGTCGATATCGGTGATCGACGAATGGGATCGCAACCATATAAAAGAGCCGCGCTTTGCAACATACGACTTGCGATATGTGCGGACCTGAAAGGAATATAGATGCGGCTGAATTTCATTTGAGTTTCGGCTTTAGGCTCACGGTTGGGTTTCCGTGAAGTTTTCCCGTGTATTCCATTATTGGGTTCTATTTCGGGATTTATGCCAGAGGAAGGCCGAATGGTTGGGTTACCCATGCCCGCTGTTTCTTTCATTTGTAAACTGATTATTTTAATGAACAGTCGGTTCACACTTTAAGAGATTGTTGTAACAGAACGTGTTATAAAAACACGATGAACCCAGAGATGCTTTAAAGGGAGGATAGCCACCAGAGGTTGGGAGGTAGAGCCAGAGCGCCAAAGGGACGATAGCCACCAGAGGTTGGGAGGTAGAGCCATAGCGCTTAACAGAGCGAAGCCACTAGAGGTTGGAGGTAGTGCCTAAATGCTTCAGTGAAGTATCAAACAGTAAATAGATTGAAGGATCAAGCTGCTGCTGGTGTTTGTTGTGCAGAAGACAGAAGAAGGAATTCCAGAGACAATGTAGAATTCTGAGGGAGTCAGAGAAGCCAGAAGCTCAAGAAACTTAGAGCACTAACTGAAAGAATTAGTCCAGAGAAGCCTAGATCTATCTGCAGCTAACTGATAGCCAGGGGTAAGATGGCACTCTAAGCCCATTGGTTCAGTTGTAAACCTATGGAGTTGACTCAAAGGCTTGTAAAAGAATTCAAGCCATAATCCCAAAGAGACTAGTCGAGTTGACAAGAGCTCACAAAGACGTAGCCCAAGAGGTTTGGGTGAACTCCTAGTTTTATTGTTGTTATGTGTGTTGGTTATTATTTGCATTATTTGTTGTTATATGTTTTTATATCAGTTTAAGCAAATCAAATTAAAGCACTTGAACAGTTAAACGCAAACAAAGCATACACCTATTTCAAATTCTTTTAATTCCACAAATTATCAATCATAAGCATAGATCTTGGAAATTGTTTAAGCTTTGGAGTGGGAGAGGTTCTTGTTGTCCTTGACAAGAAGCCTTTAGGTCCCCTTTTCAGATCAATGATTCAAATATATTTAAAATTCATACAACTTCTTCGTGCATGCAACCTAGCAGATGTGGATGTGTAGTCTTGGGTTGTAGAAATTTTGAATAATTTAACACATATTCAATGGAGATTATCCTGATCATGTACTATTGCAGAAAACATACACAATACATAAGCTCCTCTACGTTGATCATCAATATAGCAGCATCAATAACAATAAAACATCAAGAGCATTCACACATTAACACAGTATGTATCCCGGGGAAAGCATCTCGCTAAAAAATCCAACTATCTGTATATTAATGATTGAGTCATGTAACATTACAAAGTACAATGCTTATCACAAGAAATCCAATACCAGCTCCACCTGTTACACACAATACAGCTCAGATCTGAATCAATCACTGGCTCAAAATCTCTTCCGCTGCTTGCCTGCCTCCGCTGC